>MU158027.1:0-12561 GCA_015657495.1 Crepidotus variabilis
ATGCTCCCTATTATTGAAGGAATCATCAGAGACATCGCATTCCAACCATTCATAGAACCAACTTCGCCAGATTCTGGCTCTTCTCGAACTCTTGTTGATTCCTATTATGAAGGAGAACAAACCGATACTGGAGAATATCAAAGCAATCTCAGCCTCGCAGACATGGCCAGACTCCAACAATGGGATAATGGGAATTCAGATGACGATATAGTCTATCCGAGATATTCAAGATATACAGAGGATCTTCGACAGAACAATTACGCCAACTTCATGGCCCAAACAGTTAATCAACGGATCAATCTTCTTTCCGATCAACCCGCTATTCCAATACGACTCCGAACCTTTGAAGAAGAAACGCTTCCACCTGTCAATGGGATTACCATGGAAGATTTTAACGAGACATTCGAGGATTGGGCTCAACTCCATCATTTATTATCCGATACCAATATCTCTCCTACACTAGCCCATGCCCTAATTTCATCGAGAACCCACTTCCTTGCTTACGAACAATTGGACAAATTAATCAAAGAAGCAGTCGAGACGATCTGTAAAATGGAACAACGGTCAGAAGAAAGTCTGAGACTCGCCAAACACTTCTTCGATCTTGCAACGGACAGGGGATTAAACGAAGTAGAAGTTATACGGGGAATTCTGTTAGAAAGAAACACTCAACAGAATGCTCAAACTACTGTGATCGACGAAGGAGATGGAAGGGTCGAAACTGCAAATCGAATGGATCCACCAACCTACGCTTTGACATCAGATGCTACAGGAAACGTTTCTACTTCCACAGGAAACGAACCCTCTACTTCTAGACACAGGAGACAAAAAAATCGAAATCGCAATCGCAACAGAAGTCAAAACCAACAACCCGTTGAAACAGGTTTTTACTCTCCACCTCCTCCGCCTCAATTCTATGGAATCACCGGAGCAGGAAGAAGACTAACTGAAAGGAACATCTGCCGAAACTGTGGAATTCGAGGACATTATCCGAATACTTGTCCTAACCGATTGTTCTTACAACCTCGACAAGGGAGCTTCAGTAGTACCAGCAGTGGCTCTTTACCACAAAATACTCGACTCCAACCATTCTAAATGATCAATTATATTTGGAATGGAATCCAAGTCTTAACAGGGGGGTAATGTTACGAACACAGTATACTAATTTCTATTCACGTTCTTCACATATGACTCGTCTTTACTTATGTTGACTCGTCATTGACTCAGTAACTTCATTGACTCATTTATAGTATAGTTGACTTGTTAATTGACTCAGTTATAGTACTTATAACTCGTAACGACTAATCTTGACTAGAGTCATAACTGACTCGCATTATGACTCGTAGATCCTAGCTAGTATATAAGACTGCGACGTACAGTACTTGTTCTTTAGCTAGTTCTTGAGAATCTACCACTTTCATATCGAAAGCCTCTTTCTAATCTAAGGGATAGACAACTTGCTCCAAACCACCATAATAACTTTGAAAGACTAAGTTACCGCTAGTTTGCTAGAACAGAACTTGAAGACTAGAAAGACAGAACCACGACCGATCTCGCTTTAGGCCGTTTAACTTAGTTTAAAAGTATTAGCTCGACGTCAGTCGTAACAGATGTCAGGGGAACCTCCGGACTCCCCGAGACTCCGGAGTAGTTATCTCCCCTTTGACTCTCCGGACCTTCACTCTCTGGACCCTCACCTCATGTCCCTGGTCCCGGAGCACCTCCGGCCCTTGTTCGCTTTCACTTTCATTGTTCATTGTTTCACTCGCTTATTAGCCTTGTTTTCATTGTAGTCCTACCTCATGCCTGCCTCGCGTTATATTAGCCGATACATCCCTGACGTAGTACTAGTATTTATACTTACAGCCACCTGAGGGATCCCCCATCTGATTCTCTTCGGATTTCCCTCAGGTAGGCCTTACCTTTATGTTAGTTAGTAGTCAATCTAACTTCAGATTTCCCTCAGTCGCTTGACACCTGTTGTGCCCTTACACCGATGTCCTTATACGGAGACTTCCACCAGCGAGATGGATAACAGGAATAAAATCAACAACCACGTTGAGTCTTCCTAGAACAGTATGCATTTTGAGTAAATGTAGTGTTTTAGAAGAAGATACTATAACTACAAACAGACAAGATAATTGAGAGTGGATAAGCAAAGTCATGAACGAGCGTGCAGAGAAAAGACTGTACCGGTATTCTCTTGACAGGTGTCTTAAAACTAAGCTTCGCTATCTTGCAGACTATAATCTGGGCAGTCTAATGATGCCAGTAAGCTGGAGGCACACGGCATGTTCTAACAAGCAGCAAATTTCTGTGACAGACTATGATTAATGGTAACTCAGCACCAAGGTGCGACTTCCTGGAAATAGAAGTGTGACTACCTTCATTCCTTTCTCGTCAAATTAGAGGCAACCTGACAGTGAAATTAGCACAATATGAGATATTCCACCGGCCAGGGAAACTCACTTCATTCATTTACAGTCATCTTTACCTGCAAAATCCGCGTAGACACGTCTTACATCCATCTTGCCCCTCAATCAGGAGTCACATTGAAAACAAGGTTAAGCCCGGACTTTCAAAAAGCTCGCTAAGGCCAGCTGCTGTATTATTGATCTCTATCCGAGTTCACCCCCATCCCATTTGTTTGAGAGCGTTGAGAGATTGGGGAACGTCTTGGCTCCAGAGAATGAGTTGGCGCCTTATCTAGATGCAAAGAGGCGGATTAAGATGGATTTGTAGTGGAGGACAAAAAGACAACATACTTTGTGGAAACATGCGTGGACAGATTGATAAGATGTACACAGTTGAGTTTGTAATGGCTACTTGGGAAGGGATGCAACACTGCAAAAGAAGACTCAAATAAGGGGGTGCTGTGCAATTTGGCACTGAAGTTAGGCAGACGTTGATCTAAAACGAGGTTAATTGTCAGCATAACTAAGGCTTGGTTGAACGATGGACTCTGCGTACCTCCTAGTGTTCATACTGTCTTTTGCGCCTCCACACCAAGGTCTGAACGATGCCGCTTGATTTGTGTCCATGGGTAAACCATATCTAAGAAGACTCATTGGTCACTATGGAATGCGCCAAGCAATGGGTAGAAGCTTCAGCAAGATACAGCATTGTCACAGCCAACAAAGAACACAGTACATGCAAGAGAGGAAGGCGATGGAGTGGTTGGTCAAAATAAAGGAGTAAGCGGATAAAAAGGTCTTCAAGCTGCGATAGTGACGCGTTCTGAATTTGTTGTGGGTACCTCCAAGACGAAAGTTTGTTGTCAAGCTTGTTGAGGGTTAGGAAGGCATAACAACTTGAAATAAGGTTCACTGACATTGCTCGACATCCAGAACAGCTACTAGAGTTCTCACACATCCTCTTCGACACCAACCTACCGATCACAATGGTTTGTAGTGAAAAAGAAGAACGGAAAGCTACGAATTGTCCACAATCTCCAGCCACTAAATAAAGTATCCATCCGAGATGCAGGAATGCTTCCAATAGTCGACAATTTTGTTGAAAGTTTTGCTGGAAATCAATGTTACACTGTATTTGACTTATTCTGGGGATTTGATGCGTGTAAAGTTCATTCTTGAAGCCGTGATTTGACAGCTTTCATGACGCCATTAGGTCTGTTACAGATAACCTCGCTGCCTACAGGGTATACCAATGCCCCTGCTGAATTTCAGAAGTGCATGGCTATTGTACTGCATGACAAAATTCCCCATATGGCCAACATATTCATTGATGATCTCCCCATCAAGGGACCAAAATCACAGTATCTTGATGCAAATGGAGTACCCGGGCGGTTAGTCGAGAACCCAGGAATTTGAAGTTTATCTGGGAACATGCACAGGATGTGCATCGCGTAATGCATCGAGTAACCTGTGCAGGAGCAACCTTCGCGGCAAGTAAAGCTCAGATCTGCCTTTCGGAAGTATTGATTATTGGACAGCGGTGCAATTCTCGGGGTCGGGAACCTGACACATCAAAAATTGAGAAATTTGTACACTGGCCAATCTTGGAGACGCCCAAAGAAGTTCGTCAATTTCTAGGGTTATGTGGAACTGTTCGGGTATGGATCCCTAATTATTCAAAAATTGTACGTCCCCTAACTGAGCTCTACCACAAGGACAAAGAATTCATCTGGACCTCACGACAGCAGCATGCCTTTGAACTCATTAAACAATATGTTACTACAGCTCCTGCCCTCATGCCAATTGATTACGCCTCTGGTAGAAAAGTTGTCCTTTCTGTTGACTCAAGTTGAGATGCTGTGGGAATGATTCTCTCACAGTTAGATGAGACAGGAAGAAAGCAACCAGCCCGTTACAGTTCACTACCAATGAGTGAGCAAGAATCGCATTACTCACAGCCAAAGCTTGAGCTATTCGGACTGTATTGTGCCCTTCGCCATTGCCAATTGTACATTATAGGAGTCAAAGATCTTTCTGTAGAAGTTGATGCAAAATACATAAAAGGAATGTTAAATGAACCCGATCTTCAGCCCAATGCCGCAATAAATCGATGGATACAAGGAATTCTGATGTTTGATTTTGCATTACAGCATGTACCTGCTGAACACCACCAGGCTCCTGATGCATTGTCCAGAAGGCCTCGGACCTTAAGTGATGTTGTTCAGTCAGATGATGATGCATGGCTAGATGAAATAGCATTATTAGCATTGATCCCCCGTGAATCTATCACCCCGTATAATATGTCAGGGTTGGTACCGTACCAGCCTGAAGCATTAGAGTTACCAAGCTGTCTAGCTTCTCGTGCAGCACAAGAAGATCTCCTTCAAGAAATTCCTCGGTTCCTTACAACCCTGCAATTACCTCACCATGATACCCTTCAGAAACACCATCAGTTTATTTCCAAGGCCACAGAATTTATGGTAGACAAGGATACATCAGTCAGGTACAAACAAAATGGAGACAAGCCCCCACTCCTGGTAATATACAACCCACATTGTAAGTTAGCCATTCTCAAGAATGCGCATGAGCAGATGGGCCACAAAGGCATTGCCGCAGTCCATGAATTAATCAGGCACCAATTCTACTGGCCACACCTTTGTACCAACCTACAACATCATGTCAAGTCCTGTCATGAATGCCAGATCCGGAGCCTGAAACATCTAGAAGTGTTTCAACCCCTGTCACCCTATTCTCAAAGATCTTCATTGACCTCATGCACATGCCTAAAGCAAAAAATATGCAGTATATAGTAGCAGCTTGTCATGATTTGTCTGGGACATGTGAAGCTAGAGCTATCCCAAATAAGAATGCAAGCACGTTGGCCAAGTTCTTCTGGGAAAAATTATATTGCCGATATGGAGCCCCACAATGCGTAGTAACCGACAATGGATCTGAAGTTAAAGGGGGTTTCTCAACCCTGCTTAATCGACTCGGAATACCTCAGCTATTAATCACACCTTATAACCATCACGGAAATGGCTAGGTGGAACGAGGCCATTTCACATTGCGAGAATCACTCTTGAAAGCATTTCAAGGAAAGATTACTCAGTGGCCTGATCATTTACACGAAGCACTATTTGCTGACCGAGTTACTACTAGCAGCGTCACAGGATTCTCACCGTATCAACTTCTGCATGGAACAGACCCAGTGTTACCATTTGATCTTACGGAAGCAACATTTCTGGCCAGAGGTTTCACTCCTGGAATGAGCACTATAGATCTTCTAGTGTTACGAATTTGTCAACTCCATAAGCATAGTTCCGATATAGATAAGGCAGCCAGGGTACTGCGGAAAGCACGATTTGCCTCAAAAGCCCAATTCAAAAAGAGATTTGAGTCTAGAATGACTCGAACTGAATATAGACCCGGCAAACTTGTTCTTGTACGCAATACGCCAATAGAAACCTCCCATGACCATAAACCTTATCCTCGTTATCTTGGTCCATATCGAATAGTGGAAAAAGGTCAAGGAAAATCGTACATAGTCAAAGAAATGGATGGAACTGTCTTGACTAGAAGAATGGCCACATATCGGCTCCTGCCTTACATCACTTGACAGCATGAATTTATGAAGGAAAATAAGAGAGAAGGATCACAATCAAATGAATCATCTAGTTCAGGACCCCCAGATCCAATTGAAGATTCAGAAAGTGCCTCACAACATTCATCCAGCCAAAAGGGGGAGTGACAAAAAGGTATGCATAAGCATTTAAGCAAGGCCAAAAAAAAAATGTGGTGTCCTCTTAATCAACAAACACGCTCAACAGACTCTTGACCCACTGTCATGTCTTATATCCAGAACGCTCTCTCCCCTCCAGAACTTGGCAACTTTATCAAAGGAGTTGGGGCCACAGATTATACACCCATTCCTTTCACTGCAGCCGACTTCGCGTTATTTGAATGCAACCCCCGTATTGCAGCCACTGAGAGCCACCTTGCCACTGTCACCAAAATGCTGGAGAAAATCCTCAAACAGCAACTTATGGCAAGGATAGAGATGTCTCCTATGACACGAGTCCATCCAGTCTACGCTGAACGCACACCTCCTATGCACCCATATGAGGGCGTAATCACTACGCACTATCTTGACATGGTTTTACCGCGCTCTTATGTCTCTGACATCTGGAAGAAGCACGCACCTGCCATTACCCTCCACGAAAGGCACATTCATCATTCACTTGAACCCGTCATTGCCAATGCAATTGAGCGCATTGCTATCCAAACCACTTACTGGCAAAAACTTCTGCATGGCCAACCTCTCCTTCAAGGAGACATTGTTGATCTCTCGAACATCATTATGATGGGACATCAAAACCTGCAACCGATGACAGGAAACCAAGTCAAGCTTGATTCAAGTACATCGTTGAGTACTGTCAGAATATCAACCCAATTGAGGGAACCGCTTTCATACGACTGGTAGCCTACGCACGCAATGGGGCTCGAGCCTACAGTCTTCATCATGCTTGGGGAGACCGAATTCTGGTCACCAAATGTGAAAAAGCAGATGTCAAGTTCTCCGATCTGGCCGGCTTATTATGCACTGCAAACGACAGCCTTCAACCCCAGGGCAGTACTACTACACTTGGAAGCGCGCCAAGCAAGTTGTGAGCCAGATACTCTCCTCTCCAGATATCCTCAAGAATCCAGTCACAATAGCACCAGTGGGCAGTCAGCAGTAAACGAGTGTCTGTCCTATTACATTTTTTTATCGCATGTATTATCTAGCAGCCGGCCTGAAAAAGGCAAGAAAAATTTTGGATCCCGACTTTAGAAACCGGATCTTACCGATCTGGCAACACCTCAGCGTGGCAGTGAATATCCAATCAGGAATTGTTACCAAGAAAAGCATGACAGTGTTCGGCAGGCACAAAGCAAATTAGACCATAATATCTACAATTCAAATGACATAAACGTAAGGGCTAATGAAACGGACGTGACAATAGACTTGGCACTAACAAACCTTTCTTCTAAACAACGACCATGTCTCTCATTCACCGCCCTGACCTTGTCATCAACCTCCGGAAAGTTGAAGACGCAAGGGAGGACCTTGTTTGCGAAGCAGGCATAGAATGCCTTTCCCTCCACCTCCCTGTCTTCCATCCCGACAATATTAAAGACGCGCTTCTCTACCCACCCATTCCATCAATGTATTCCAACGTTGCCAGATCTTACACCAACCACCTGCTTCTCCCTCACAAAATCAAGGAAATCTGGACAGACAAGGCTATTTGATTAAGAAAGCCCCAGATTATTGTCGAACAGATATGTGTTAAAGCTCATCACCGCGTCATTGCGGAAGGACTTATAGACTTTCACCAAACACTTATCCGCGGCACATGCATTAGCGTGCAATACAATGATCTCCCAACCAACAAATACCGGTACTTCGTTGTGAACACCCAATACCTGACTAGGGAGCTTGCAATCATCAGAGTTGGACTATACACCTGCAGAGGCTGGCAAGTTCCTGCCGCCAATTTCATTCTCAAGTTACCTCGATGGAGGTGTGATGTGGTGTTTCCAAAGGCTCTTGCGCACTATGTCAACCATCAGCTTGATTTTTTAATCCCAAACTACAGTCACCGACGAATTGAAGAGCAAGCACGTCAGGATTTAATCAAGCAAGGACGTGGACAAGGGCCTTTAGAGAAGGAAAAGGAATAGATGCAATAGAGAAAATGTTCGAGAAGGTCGTCTTGATAAACTAGCAGAAGTCGTTCGTTTTTACCGCCGTCTATCTTATATCAAACTTGCCATTTTGTTGTCATTCCTTTTCATACATTCGCTATTGATGGACTCAAAAAGAAAATATATATATAAACATCAGGTCGTGATTGATGCCTTTCTTATCCTTTGAGTCAATCGGGGGCGGTTGAAAAAATCAGTTCCCCGCGGATGTCATACTTGAAATCCGTTTAGCATCAAGATAGGCATAAATCACTCCAAAGAAATAAGCCACTAGACTACCCAATGGCTTGGACATAACCACCTGGATAAATGAGGCTCTGCGCCTAGCAATAAGTCAATAATCTGGATAAATGAGGCTCTGCACGTAAAAGATAAGTTAATAAATTGTTATAAAGCGATAAAACATTAGAATATATGTGAATAGTAGTCAGTAGAATTAGGATAGAATGCCCTGGGAACATTTTACTAGATTAGTCTAGAAGGCTGTGCCTTCATTAGTATATAAAGAGGTCTGCAAGCTGGACAAGAAAAAACAACAACTTAACCAAGAACCACCAGCATCTCAAGAGTTTTACCTCTTATCCAGTTCCGGCCTCTTGTCTTGTCTGTACTCCAATAGTCCAGCAATACAAGTATATTTGACCCTACATAAAGCTACATATTGATTCAGTCATTCTCCTCTGTAGAATAAATTAGAGCCCGACGCTGCTAACTTTATTTACAGAAAGTCTATTGAATTTATCTCATTTTCTTTGAACCACTAACTAGTTATTTTTCTCTAGAACCCCACACTGTTGGGCTAGTCATATCTATTTATTAGATTTACTAGCACATTACCTACCACATTCACTAGATAGTTGTAGCTATCAAAGCACTCACTTCTATCTAAATCAAACCTGCTAGTGTTGACAACATTAGCTAGTAACACAGATTAAGACGAACAACTGGGAGATGCCCGAATAAAGTCATTTCTGGCAATCTCAGGTGAAATACTTTTCACGCATGACAACATTCGGACACAAGGAAACCCAACCCGGGACCTGCGAGTAAATTGGCTGAACACGGAGATGCAAAATGGACAAAGTCAAGTACCATTGGCAACACAAAAGGAAAGGCGAACGAGAAAACCCAAGAAGACAGTGGCGATGAAGATGCAGAAGCATCCCCAATGGACAAAGACAACCAAGAATATTATGAACCCAAAAATGATGCTCAAGGACGGATGACAACGCGGTCAAAGGTTAATATCAAGAAACCAGCCCGGTACAGGGGAGATAGCAAGTCCATCGATGGTGACGACAACAAGAGTGAGGGCGAAGTGGAAGGAGCCGAAGATGACCCAGAAGCACCTGAAGAAGACGATGGGCCCGAGGTGCCACTACCCGCAAATTTTGTTTGAGTAAGCATGTCATGTGCATTTCTACAGTTTGCTCACATATTTTGCAGCCAAAGCCTGGGCAACCTTTCGTCGAACCATGCCAAAACTGTGTGAAGGACAAGGGCAAGAACGTGGAGTGTTTAGCTCCGCCAAAGATTTCACAGAACGCTTGCCAGAGATGCATGTCGAAAAACTTGAGGTGTACATACTCAAAACGCCGCCTCACTGGTACATCAGGAAAAGCACTTCTGCGTTAGCACACGCCAGGTTGAGTTCGAAAAATCCAAATGCACTACATTGCTTGTGTAAAGTCTGAGAGAGGTTTGTGCAGCCTAATAGCGACTTGTGTGACCTCAGGTGATTTAGCGGATTTGGAACAAGCCTGGGACCAACCTCAGGTCAACCTGAAGGTCTACTGAACACAGTCAGAAAAAGAGAACTCTACCTCATGATATCTAGGTAGACTCATAATATTACAAAGCTCTTTGGACCTTCCCAGTTGTAGTTTGGGTCCACCTCAATAAACCGTCGTCTCTTTAGCTACTCTGAGAAAAATGTTGGCGCAACATGAAGACTTAATTCTGCGGCACACCCTACATGCAATTATACTTTGTTAGTTTTTAATATAAGATTACCCACGTATATATGTATATCCTACAGCCACTATATTGTTTGATGACATGATGAAAATCAGGGAGTAAAATTCGAAGGTGCCGGTTACCAGAACTTACCACATCCAAAGGTCAACAACTTGATGACCACGTTTTTCAAATGAAGGAGATAAAATATAGTTTTGATAAGTATAATGAAGATAAATGGATGACCAGCTGTACGCACAGAATGTTTTCAAGCTGTGTACATAGTACCGTACCTTGGCACAGACATGATCACGATTATTGAAATATTATAATTATTTAATAATGTAACAATTAAGAGATAATACTCTAAGCAAATCAAACAACAAGATCTCTTTCACTTTTCTTATGTGTTGAGTTAAGATTGGGTACGATTCAAGACGATTTGAGCTCTCAAAATTATCAGAAGTCCGTTCTGCTAAAAATAGAAGCCGCACCGTTGATCCTTGACCAAAGAAGTGGCTTTTGTCAAGGATCAAACGGCATGAGAATTCACAGGTCCCTCAACTGATGTTCAACTTCTACGAGTCTACGACATTTCCTCTACCCGGATCTCCCCGCTGAATGATATTTTCCTCTCCTTTTGTGGCATATTGGACTTCTTCTCAGTCTGGTGTGGAACTGGTAGGTTTCATCACTCTACATAATGTGTAGTTGCCCGCTGGAGCTGCTGTCGTTGATGCTAAAGTAAGTTTTGAGAAATGTTGAATTATTCCTCAGTGCCTCACACCCGCTCTTTGTTCCGGCTTTGACAACCTCGTAGAATTCATCAGACACAGAAAGCATCACAGCAATGCTGCCATAGATGAACCTGTATCATCAAAACTTTTGACATCTCCGACCCGCAACATTCCCGGTCTTGATTTTCACTACAAAAGGCAAACACTGGTTCAGCCTAGGATCGGCCACAGCAGGAAACCGGAAACCGGAGCTGCAAGAAAGTCGCTGGTATGTTGACTCGTAATTTCATCGCAATCTAATCAATTTTGTGTGGTCATTGTGGCCGGGAATTACAAACACAATGCACTCCCGTAAGCTGTCTTTTTGCTGACAATGCCCGCCCAGAAATCCTGTCAGTGCACGCTTATTATATTACTCCCAGCCCTCGTGTTGCCGCTGCCTGCTCTCATCAAACAGGCCGGTCAAAAGTGCTTGAACACCCAGTTTGAGATAGAGCCACAAGTCACAGGTGCTTTCTATCCAGTTTATCATTGGCCACTCTGTTGTGCTGATATTATTGACGAACAGATACTCAGTAAGCTCCGCTCTCATCATCTCTTCTATTTGGCCCTGAAACCTTCATCTAGATGATGATTTTGATGGGTTTTCAGGTTGCTGCGGATATGTTGTTATGAACTGCCACATTGACTGCCAGAGTGCATTGCCCCGTTATGTGAGTTCTGCACAACTTGTTCCTTACTGTTGTAATTTTCTGACATTTGACATGTTACGCTGAAACTTATGGGAAATCTTCAGAAGAGAACTTGTGGAAGGTATGTTTACTTAGCTATTTGTCTGAATTCAGTTTTCTTACTCTTTTCCCCTTGGTTTTGTAAGTTTAAAAGTTAAGAGGGATGGTCACGATTTTTATTGTACCAATTCTGGTTTCTATTCACATCTTGTAGTTGTATTTGACCCCTTTGTTTAATTACTGCTCTGGTCAGTTGGCTGCTGGTGAGAATGGTAGCAGTATAGCTATGACTGTCCTACATTATCTACATCTAATAAAATTGATTTGCTCCTCTCTTCTGTCCGGATTGATTTGCTTGTGTCGCCACCAGTAGCACCTCAATAAACAATTATTTCTCACCCAGTAGAGACTGAATTGACTCTAAACAAATGTCAAAGCAATGTTGGAGCATCTAATCTTTAGTTAGGGTAGAGTTGGGGCTACGTTGCAGCTGCGTTGGGGTTGCGTTGGGGGAAACCTGACCTGCTCCCAGGCCGAACAAACTTTTGAGTAAAAGAAAGTTAGACCTGAGGTCGTTTCGTTGGCCTGGGAGAGTTGGAAAGCCTGGGACAGCCTGAGGTCGGCCCAGGTTCACTCATTTGCGTTAAAGTTGCGCCAAGCCCAAAGTGTTTTTCCTGATGTACCAAAACCAGACCCAAGAAAGAAGATGCAAATCTTTCAGGTAAGTACTAGCGTTAATGAATTTATACTCAAAAAATTGTGACAAATCTATTTAGCTCGCGCCAAGCGTACTATATCAGGTGGCTCCAGTGCCAAACCGGATAAAGTTCCTAAGATGGAGTCTACAAAGAGTAAAGGGAAAAGCCGAGCTATGACTCCTGTCAAAGCAGGAGATGATGGCGAATTTGGTAAGTTAAACATTATCATCCCGGTTTACCATTGACTGTCTTTTGGAAACATAGGTGACATAGGGCC
>MU158031.1:0-14806 GCA_015657495.1 Crepidotus variabilis
TACACGAACTAATAGCCCTGATTCAGGAAAATCACAGCCAGGCACTTTGGTTCACACAAATCATGAACACTAGCTCGGAAAAATCACATCTTTAATCTGTAGCTCATCTAAATCAGAAGGAGTAGTTCGCATGAGACAAACTAAGAGTTAGTGATTCGCATGAGTTGTGAGCCCTAATTCAGATAAACTAGCCTCTCCTTCAACACGAACCCCTGGCGCTAAATTTAAATTTGTATGGCCCACGGCAGTTCACGTGCAAAAGGACAACCGGCCACCTTCGTTTGAACAGCAGGCGGCACCAATATTTACCGCATGGTGTCACTGTTTGGTACACCATGGCAATGCCCACCTGCCCCCCTATAGCTTTTGATTTGACAATTGTCGTTGTGGTTTGGAAAATGAAAATTCAGGGAAGTATTTCAAGCTCCGAATATGACGTTTGAATTTAGGAAATCGGTTTGGCGTTATGGAAAGTCATCCATTTATCTATCGCTGAGGTGAAGAATTTCTTATTTGAATTTGTCTAGAGCAAATAACGACATCAACGGTGATCAGCTCCATACATCGCCGGCGGAAAATCTAGCTTAATGAAGCGGCGTCATCACATAATAGGTACTAGTACAGTTTCATGTTCGCGCGCAGAGGCTTGAAGCCAACGAAAATAATTACTTTACCCCGTTAGATGGTTCTTCCAACACTACCATTTCCCTACGGCACCATGTTGACTGACCTCAACGCGATTGATCCATGAAATGGGTACCGTTTCTTCTACACCAACGAGTTATCTATACCTCGTGAACGCTGTCAATATTCGGTCAATACAGCGTCCGAGGCACCCCTGGGAGTACCTCTTATCGTCGGACGTCAGCTGGGTCTTGTTACAGTACTTTTAGCGTTGAAACTCAATGTTGCACGTCAGATTGGTATCAATACCACGCGAGAGGATATGGAATCCCTGCCCGTTCGTCACCGTATTACTGCCTCTTTTGACACTGGCCTTCCTCTGGGCCTTGGAACTTTGCGCCAATCGGAGTCAAATTGACAGCTTTGATGACTCATCCGAAATTTGGTATAAAGGAGCTCTCTGAAGAAACAATTTCTCCAGTCGCTGGTCGCTCTCCCACCCAAAGAAAACAACCCCTCGCAGGTAGGTTTTTCCATGAAGGCCCGTCGCCTTGATTGACCATATCCGGATCGCCAGGTGCAGGTCATCATGCTTTCCTTCTATCGACTTTCCATTCTACTTGCGTTGGTGCAAGGTACACACCTCTTCTTTTCGTCTGCGAAATATACTAAAGAACGCATCTCGCTAGCTGTGTTGAGCACACCCTTAGGTATCACTTACGACAAACCCGCAGTTGGAGCTGCAACTATTGCCAACAAGCAAAGACTAGATGATGCCACGACTCTCGGTACGGTCTCATTTTCTTCTCCGTCCGTTTTATCAGTGCTGATACTCGTCTTAGCCAACACGCAAATCACCCATATGAGAAGTGGTATTGACAAAGCCATAGCGGGCGAACCAAAAGCATTGGCTCTGTACGAGGCTGCCTTCGGGAAGGCTGGAACCAATTCAGATATGACCAAGGTTCAGGATACTGTGCAAGCTCTCCAGACTGGCACGATACATGCCAAAGTGGCCGCCTTTCCTTTCAGGAACGGTGAAATTGCTTCCGTTCCATGGACGGAAAACAAGGCAGCCAATACCTGGGATGCAGGACCTGCTCGCTTCGGATCAGCATTCCATGGTAAGTGTGCAGTTGACTCATTTTGTTAAAAAATTCCGACGAAATTTTTAGATACGACAAACATGGACGCCAACGGACGTGCGGGTACTGTCATTCACGAGGCAACCCATCAGCTGAAGAAAACTGGTGATGCGGTTGACAAGACCACCGGAGCAATTTTACGGGCTGACCAAGACGACAAAAATGCACACCCGATTGATAATGTTTCTGGATGTAGGTTAAAACCACGTACTGATTTTCACAATGTATTGACTATGCTCCAATCGCACAGACACGAATGCGCCAAACATGCACAAGAAGGTCGCAGATGTGACAAAAGACAAGAAATTCACTGCTGTCAGAAATAGCGCTCCTAACATGCACGATAATGCCGAATCTTACGCGTGAGCACCACAGAGTATCATGGCAGGACGGCGTAGCTTATACATGTTTCCCAGTGTCTTCGCAAGCTTGTGTTCGCAACCTGGTGCGCTTCGCCGCCGCGATCTGCATCTCTTCAACCGAGCACTTGTCGAAGGAGATGACGAACAGGTTCGTCTCAACGCAATGATCTAACACAAATCTGATTGTTCTGATTTAATGCAGCTCGAGTATCTTTCTCGAAGAAACTCTTGTCAACTGCCTCCCAACTATTTTGCCAAGAAGAAGGCTGCTGCAGCTGCGAAAGCTGGCGTTCCTACAAAGACAGATGCCTCCTCAAAGAACCTCAAAGCTTCAACTCCTAACGCTGCTCCCAAGCTCAGGACTGCTGTCGGCAAAGTTTCAAAGGCTAACAAAGTTACCAATGCCTTGAAGCCAGGTCGTGGAAGCAAGACCTCCACCAAGTCCGTCGTTGGAGGAAAGAAGGTCGCTACTACTGGAAGCCGCAGCGCAAAGTCGAAGGCCCTTTCGAGCGCTCGCAAGACCACGAAAATCTCAAAGTCGTCCAAGATCCCGAAAAAGTCTGCCACCAAGGCTCGGTCTGTCAAAAGTCTGTCTCGCGCTAAAGCAGTTACTCGCAAGCCTACCAAAGCCAGCACCTCCGCTAAGAAGTTGACGAAGGCTCGTTCGGCGAAAACCCCTTCTCGTGGCAAAGCTGTTGGTTCCCGCAAGTCCCTTAAATCGATTCGCCCCTCAAAGAAGTCAGCGACCAAGGCTAAGGTTCCTCGCAACAAAGTCGCCGGCGCTCGTAAATCACTCAAGACTGCCAAAACCTCCAAGAAGTCCGTTTCGAAAGTTCGCACCGCCAAAACTGCACGCGGGAAGGTTGCCACTCGTAAACCCGTGAAGTCGACACGTCCCTCGAAGAAGTTGTCCTCCAAGTCTCGCTCTGCCAAGGCTCCTTCGCGCAAAGCCACTGGTTCTCGCAAGACCAACAAGTTGTCATCCAAGTCGACCAAGACCTCTCGAGGAAAGGTTACCAATGCACGCACGGCCGTTAAAGCGGTACGACCCGCGAAAAAGCTGGCCACCAAAGCTCGCGCCGGAAAGGCTCTATCTCGCAGCAAAGTCGGTGCTCGAAAACCCATCAAAGCTGTCAAAGGCGCCAAGAGTACGAAGGCTCGTTCGGTCAAAACTCCTCGTGGTAAAGTTGCCAGTGCTCGCAAATCGAGCAAGGTTGCCCGTCCCTCGAAGAAGCTGGCTACCAAAGCCAAGACTCCTTCCCGCGGTAAAACAGCTGGCGGTCGTAAACCAGTCAAGGCAGCACGCCCTTCGAAGAAACTCGCAACTAAGGCCCGATCTACGAAATCAGCGTCCCGTGCTGTAGCCCGTAAACCAGTCAAGGCCTCTACGAAAAAGTCAACGGTCAAAGCTCGTCCAGCTACTCGAGGCAAAGTTGTCCAATCTCGCAAGGCTTCGAAGCCTGTCCGCTCCACTAAGCCTCGTGTTGGTGCCAAAGCCGCTCCTAAAGTTCGCGCAGCCGCCAAGGGTACCAAAGCTAAAACCCCTGCCCGTGCTCGCTCAGCCGCTAAACCGAAGGCCGCTAAGCCCCCAGTCAAAGCTGCCCGTGGTCGTGCTGCCCCGAAAGCCAAACCCCAAGCCCGCGCCAAGATTGCACCGAAAGCTAAGGTCGCAGCGAAGGTTACCAAGAAGGTTGCACCTAAAGCTGCTACTAAAGCCGCCGCTAAGCCCAAAGCCGCCGTTAAGCCCAAAGCCGTCGTTAAACCCAAAGCCGCCGCTCGTCCTGCCCCTGCCAAAGGCAAGAAGCACTAAATCGATAGTCGTATAATTATAAACTTATTTACACTCAGACTGTATTAGCTGGGCTAATTGAAGCAGATTTGACATTTTTCCTTCACTGTTGACCTTGAAGCTTGGTCAGTTCAGAATGCATTTGTTACAATGAATATGTGATCCTGCCGCTAAGATTAAATGGTAGTGTTGTCGCTGTAACGGTGATGTCGCCACAACACAATTGGCTAAGAAGCTTTGAGTTCGGATCCTGATGATGTTCCAAAAGATGGGGAAAACTTCTCAAGACAAAATGACGAAGTCCATAGCCTCGAGAGTTGGTAAGCATTTCATGGATGAATGTGTTCCACAGCAGAGGTCAAAACTCATTTTTCAAGTGCAGATTCATCAGTGGACGAAAATTCGACAGTATCGAGAGCCACATCGGGAGTCAACAAGACATCCGACTCGGACAGGTTTCGAGTGGCAGAGGTATGTTAAGTGTCGTGAGAAGGGATGAATTCAACGAGCGTAAGTAATACACGGAATTTCATCATGTAAGTGGTTTTGCTACTATCAGGATTCAGGTTAGGTCCGATATCTGGCATTGACTCCTGACGACGTTTCTGCGTGGTAGGATACTATCGAAGCCTGGAAGAGAGGATGGAAAACAACGATGTACTCCACAAATACACAAACTCGCTCGAGCCGTCCGGTGGTAAACCCCAAGGGCCTCAGGGCAACGCCTACTACTGAAGGTCAGTTTTACACATCCACGACGCTTACTCTTGCTCAACCCACCTAGCTCAAACCAGCTCAAATCAGCGGCCACCGACTCTAGGTTATAACTTGGAGCACAGTACGACACTGAGTGCCCGTCAAGATCCATTGTGATTTGTGCCTCGTCATTGATTCATCACAACATCCACGTTCAGCGACTGTTTCAAATTCTCAATTCATTCCTCTCAACTTCAATACCCTATCTCTCCACCTCGTTGGCTACAAAATGCCCCAAACCACATTTTTCTCTATTTTTCCTAACTCGCCACCAAGAAAGAGTATCACGATTATATACTTCAAATTAAATTCATCGCCAGTGCGTTTGTGATATCGAAAGTACAAATGTACAATGTAGTATATACACTCCCATGAATGTACCATGATCGAAGAAAAGAAATACACGGCTGCTCTCAAAGCGCAATGCTCTCCGAAATCGTAAGTAGCGTAAAGTAATGAAGTAATGCATGTCCGTCAAGGTCCATGGCGACTCATCAAAAACGTTCATAACAGGAGCTGTCGCACTCAAGCTCCTCATCCTCTTCTTCGTTATGGTTAGCCAACTTCTCATCGGCATCCGATCGTCCACCTTCAGGCTCCAAGATCTTCAACCATCAACCATCCTCAACCACCACCGACTCGGAGTCTCGGACGCATACTCACTCTGGAGAATCCGTGACTCTCTCTTCAATGAACCGCATCGCATACTCGACCAACCTATCAAAACTTCATTCCAACACCTTCGTCGCAATACCACTCTCTAACCTACGCGTGAATACTCGCATCGCCACTCAACCGTCTCTGAGCTCTCTCAACGAGCGTATCCAATCCCAGCCCATTCTTCCCGACGCTCTTGGGGGTGGGTAGACCTGGGGGGTGGATGGGTGCGTTGGGTGCTTTTACAGCTTGAGTATACGACGATGTCGATGTCGAAGCAGGAGCACTGACGGAAGAGGAGGTCGATGAGGTCGATGGAACGAAAGGCATTGCGTTTGGGTTCAAGTTTGGGTTTGCGTTGAACTCAACAGGCACCATACTCAAGGGGAATGCGGCTGAAGGTGGCGGCGGAGGCGGCGGTACGAACGGAGATGCGTCTGCGTTAAGACTAGCAGCAGGGAAACCAAAGTAATCTTCAGGTCGTGCTGTTTGCGGTACATCGAAAGGCTGACCAGCGTACACTCCAGAATCGTGCTGATACACTGGGAGATGCGCGTACGCAGGATCGTATGCAATGTCAACGCCTTCTTGGTTAGGTGCATAGACGTATCCATACGCGTCTTGGAAGTACCCATCCACCTCCGCTTCCACTCCTGGGTACCCGTTGATATACCCCCCATCCACCTCGTACATGTACATCCCCTGCATCTGATCATGGTTGGATGCATAGTCGTATCCAAACCCAAACCCAGCCGATGCCTGCGCAGAGTTCAGAAGGTTCATATGCACATTCATCTTCTCCGCCAAGTCTTGATCTTGAACTTGGGTTTCGTGGTCCTGGTCGGTGGTTCCAGCGAGGAGATCCACCAAGAGAGGTTGTGCGAAGATCTGTTTAATGTGGTCTGATTCTAGTGGGAGTGGGGTTGGACCAGTCCGAGTGCCAGAGCCGATACCTCGATGGTTTGGGTTGTGTGCCAAGGACGAACGGGAGGAAGACCGAGAGTGCAACGAAGACGAAGCAGTGGAGGGCAAAGAACTAATAGAGCTCGTAGGAGAGGATGTCAAATCGGGTGTAGTGGTCCTGCGTCGAGCAGGAATCGCTAACGGCACCGACTTGGATGAACCTCTGGCCGAGTCGGATGGCGTACCCGAAGGAGAAGGACCAAGCGACACTGGAAGGACATTAGGAATGGGAGGACCGGTGTTGAATGCGTTCGGCTTGAAGAAGCGGTTGAGAGCGAGGATAGAGGGGTTACGGCTCGGGGAAGACATTATACTGCAGAAGAGGATGGGGGTTGGAGAAAAGTCACTGAGGAGGGGAGAGATTATATAGTCGACGGGATGTATAGTATATGATGGGATAGATGGAGTTGAATCGTATCTAGTTTGAGTTATATACCAATAGGATTTGATATGACTTGAAACTACTTGAAGAGCGGAGCGTGAATGCGGCGTGATAGGGTGTAAAGGTAAACGATCGTGAAACGGATACGCTCAGCGTTCCTGAATGGTACAAACGAAGAGGAGAGGAAAGCGGTGAGTGGCGAGCCTGATATCCCTCTGGGGGTGTAAAGAAAAAGTTAAACTTACCATTCCATCTAGTTTATATAGGGTTTCCGCCCCACAATCTTAGAGTCAGGAATTCGGTGATACAAAAGAAGCTTGGGAGCTTCCAGCGTGAGTCAAAGACAATTAGATCCAATATACCGTGGCAGGTTTTCTTTCAATCATGGATTCATGGGGTGGCGACCCATCAGGAATCATAAACTAGCCTCGAACAATCAGACAATGGAACAATAAGAGTCAGTTTTGATGGTGACTAGATTCATGGAGGAAACGAGGCTGTACTATGTCTATCCGAAAACTAGTTGTTATCTGAAAAACTGCGATTTAGTTTGATAATAAGAAAGCTAGATAGAAAATCGTAATTTGCTTACTAGTTTGTAAGAGACAACTAGATTCACGTCTGGGGCTGTTTTCGTTGACATCGTTCACTGCAACCTGTCGAAATCGTCTGCCACCGATGGGAAAAACTCTGAATCTCCGATTCATCCCACCTCACCAGACTTGACATATCTCCACCACTTGAAACCTGCCGAATTCCCTGTTGTTTCTCAGTTTTTCAATGGTTCTCAATATTACTGAACTCTCGTTTGCTGATGGATTTACACTTGACGAACGAATGTAGATCAAATGACCTGCACTGACGAACACGTCCAACCAGGTTCATCCATACCACTTTCGACTCCCAATGCTCGACGACGACACCGAGTCCTACAAAAGTCGATTCCAGAGTGTTGTCCAAGTTGAGGCCCAAGTGTCATCGTTCGGAGTCTCTGAAATTATCACACTTTACGGAGGACTTGGAGCGGAAGCGTAAGGCTGCAGATCGCGGCGATAGCCACAAATCTTTGCAGGTGTGATTATATCTTGGCAAGCAGTATTTCGGTGAGCTAGCCATTTTACTCGTGGAAAACGATTGGTTGTCAATTCAATTCACAGGTATGAATACTTGGTTCAGCAACTGAGATTACCTCATCGGACTCCTTCGACTCCTCACCGGCCAACACACACCAGATTCTCATCCGCCAATGGATCTATACACGCAAATTGAAGACCATATCCTAATGTTTAAGATCTAACCTCAGCTGTCGAAAATCAAGCCGCCTTCGGTGACCATCGCTTGACACTCCGAGTCGTACGCAGCGCGTCTTCAGAAGGTTGTCCCATCTTACCAGGACTCTGGCAGAAACTTGACGATGCAACAGTAGTGGTAGCATCAAGCCTTATGGTTGTTTGTTATTCAATCTTGGCGACCATTACGAGGTGAATAAGCCACTTTGTTCGTTGATAACGATTGGTCTGATTTATCATGTTGTGCGTTAGCCATGTAGCGTTGTCTTCTATCTAAGAGTGCATAAACTTGAATCAGCTGACGGAATCTTCAATTCCGTCCCAACGAAATTGCCTCTTCTCGTCGACCTCTTCGTTCACCACGAACCAAAGCCATGTTATCCATCAATCCAATCCCCATTCTCGGCGCAGGCGAGCTCGGTCTCACGCTCCTCGCATTCCTCAACCACCACATCTCTAACCTCCTCGACTCTTCTAAACCAAGTATAACAGTCCTCAAAGCTCACTCCTGGTACCAACTCCTCCCTCATATTCAACGTATCCGTAATCCGCCACGACGTACCCCTCCTCACCTCTTCCTCACTTCCTCCTTCCTCTCCACTATTCTCAAACCCTGCGACACCCTAATATCCTGCATCGGTTTCTCAGCCGACGCCGGCAAACAAACACAGATCAAAATTATCCAAGCAGCGCTTGAGTACTCGAAGCGGGCGTGAAGAGATTCTTTCCGTGGTGGTTTGGTGTGGATTATGAGAGGGTTAGACGGAGAACCCCTCTAGGTCAATAACAGTCCGCGCCGTCGGAAACTAAACGAACAAGCTCTCTGTGGCTATACTTACGACAAAGATATTCTTCGACGATAGGATTCATAATCAGGTTGTTCGTGTTGCGGGCGATACGATCACGTATTAGAGGTTTTGGTTGAGGTCGTCGAAACGTCTTTGATTCATCTACGTCGCCTTCGCCGTTGGGTGAGGTCCCCATAGCCAGAGAAACCAAACCCTAAATATGGACCCTTCCCTACTTCACATTCCAGCTCTCCCTTTCCCACCAACCCCACCCCAGCCGACCCTCCTCTCCCGAAACCTCGCCGATACGATCCTCAAATACTGCATCGTATTCTCAAAAAAATTCGGTGTATCCTGGGCTCTCGTGGGGACGTACGATAAAGGAGAGGGTGTGGAGAGTGTTGATGTAGAGGGTGGTTGAGGGCGAGGGTTCGGGAGGCGGTGAGAGTGAGATCCAAGGAAGGGGAGAGGTTGGGTGGGAGAAGCGATGGGAGAAGCGATGGGAGAGAAGAAGTTGCCGAAGGCAGACAATGCATACACATCACCGATCCATCAACAGTGTTCTCCTTCATCGTGGTTTGTTGAACAAAACGATGCTGCTGGTAGTAATGATGCTACCACAAAGTTTGAATACAACGCCGTGATCATTATCAGTACGAATTCGTACCTATGCTTCCAGCTTTATACAAGCCAACAGTATCAAAATCATGCGCTCACCGAGCGCAATGTTAACAGCAAGCTATCCTCGAAGATGATCATCTAGGCCTTGAAGCCAACATATTAATATCTTGTATCATCAATTTCTCATCAGGCGACCAGATGCCCAAAGATATCTACATAAAGCCGTCATTTCAAGAATCAAGAAGCCCCATGAATCTATCTTTTGCAGATAGATCTTGGGTCTCACAGCTGTGCCTTAGGTGGCATGCTACAGTATATAACGAGATACATTCGCGGAATCAGGAGCACTCCCAATTTCAATCTCCAACACATTCAAGTTCAAGTTTACTACCTCACCAACCCAAGCCCCTCCACTGCAAGTCAGAAATGTCGCAAATCACACAAAGTACGGGCGAAGTCGTTCAAGTTTTTTCATCGTACAAACAAGCCGCCAAGAATGCCTGTGCTGTCCTTGGCAACATCAAACCGAGTCGTGTGGAATTATACATAGGGTGAGTGCTCAGTGCGCGCTTGGGTTTGTTCTTAACCAGATATTGGTGCTCACTATATATGGTTTTATTAGACGAATGGGCGATGGTCGGGATAAAGTCGTCGGTGAGTACAAGTCTGGTGTACCATGCAAACCTGTCCAACTCGACGCATATTCCTTTTTTCTACCCCTCGATATTTTCACTGCTAACTTACAAAATTCTGCCTCTAGGAGTCGAATTAATCGACAAGAAAAACAAAAAGATCGCCCGTATCAGGCTGGACATCGACGTACCGAAAGGTATACATTGGAACACCGAAGATTGGCAGTCAAAGGAGACGAAGAAAACTGCCTCGTGCCTTATCGACACCAAAGGGAAACCAACACAAGAGAATGTAGAGCTGTATGCTAGTTATTTGAGAGCTATTGATAATATTCAGGCAGATACGATTTGGGAGTTTTGGAAGACGGGGAGTAAGCCGATTTGAGATTTTGGCACGAGATTGGAGCCCAAGAGTAGTACCAGTGTTTTCGAGAAGGTTTGGGCCAGTGAGTAGAATTTGTAGAGATGTAGTTAAATCCCGATAAGAACTTTGCCAGTCAATTCGAGTGTAGCGGGATGGCTTAGCATTTGAGAAAGCTCTTTGAGTAAAGACGATCTAGGCTACATACATGACGAAAATGGCACACTTCGACGATCTTGAAGGACTCACTCACGTTTGTGGAGTCAAATATTTAGGCTTTATCTACCTACTAACCGTTCAAGACCTGCATTGCGGACGGATCGAAGAGCCTGTGAAAGTCAAAAGAACTCAGAGGAGGATCCTGATTCCTGAGGGAACGCGTGGGATTCAACGGGCCGTAGAAAATAAACGTCGGTGGCCGAAAACTTGGCTCTTGCTTTTCCCTCTCGGTTCAAAGGACCAGTGATTGAAAACAAATTCTGACGGCTCTACACAACGACGATTATCCACAGCGTATATTTAATGGGAATTTACCCCAACTGTCGTCTTCCCGGATCTGCCACTTTGAAGAATCCAAGCGACATCATCGAACGCAGCCGCGCTCGTGGCAGTCCTTGTCAAGCTTGTCAGGGACTCCTGGAAGTTGAACTCAAGACCGATGAAGCACGTCGCAATCTTCAACTCCTTTTTGGAGAGAAAGAAAAGCTGGCGTCTGTTCTCAATGAGCACCACGATCCCCCAAGCTTCATCCACAATTACTGTCGTCTCTATTCGTGATCATTCCTCGTTCAGCAGCCATCATCTGAACCTGTACCGTCCCTTCAAGGATTAACGGTCGTGTGTGAGCTGCTACTGTTGCAGTCCTCACCAAAGGGATCTCCTGGTTTTTGGTCTTTAGCGCCCCCGCTAGAGCTATGCTACCAGGACCAATTCATTTGGACCACAGCAAGCCAAAAGCTCGTCAGGAAGACCAGAAATGAGAACACTCTGAGTGATGTTGGATGGTGCGTCGGTTATGGTTTGTGGGCGGAGAGTTAAGATTGGCATTTGGGACGAATGAAGACGCAAATTCGACATTGGGGTGTTCTAGTGGCGATGCCAAGACGAAGAACTGGGAACGCATGGTGATCGAGTTGGTCGGCGACTGGGCTGTATAATGTTAGGTTGTGACTGAAGGGGGCAAACTCAAAGGTTCTTTTATATGCGTCACCAGCGTTCGTTTTTGCCAACCCTTCACGTTCGTCATCAGCGCATTCCGTCCTTCAGCGAAGCCCTCTTACTTTGGTGACTGGTCAGCCACCGCTGAACGTAGAGGTTGGATGTCGGATATGCGATGAATGTCCGATTGGGAAGCGAGCAGTGAAGGCGCTAAAATTGTTGAAACTCGGAGGCTGGTAGAGAATGGTCATTGACGATGTGGGACGCAAGAAAGTCAAGGTAGTGCTGGTGGCGACTGATGATGGTTCAGTCGAACATCTTTTGAGACATGTGGTGGACTCTTTGCTGCTAGAACAAAACTATTGTATGCCACTCCTTCTCGTTCTTCGCCATTTTATGCTCAGCAACCACGCCGTTTTACAAGTCGAAGAACAAAACTCTGTGCCTTGGTCTTCAAGCATTCGAGAGGTGTCCACCACTGACGATGGCACATCTACACTAGATGTTCGCCATGCCTGTCCTCATTTCCACAACTCCTGATTCACCACGTCTTCGCACCACCAATTCAGATCTATGTTCGCTCTTAATCAATTCACGTTCACGAGTAAGGTCTTTCGTGGGTCGTTTGGATCTTCATGGAACTCATCCAACCTCGCTCCATCCACAAACCGCCCGCTGTGCATCTTGGTTCGGGGTAGTCACACCTCGTTCGACATAACGAGTTAGCCTACACCTACGCCACTCTTTACTCTGGACCTAGTTGAATCTACTCCTTCTTCTTTGGACCTTCGACTGTGATCTCACGAAGGCATTTGACATTGGCTCCAAACGTTCGTGTTTCTACGATTCCACCCCTTCATTGACGATACCAATTTGCATCGCTTTCGGACTTCAAAATATTTGCAACAGTTCGAATGGAGATTTGGATGGGGATGAGTGTTTGGTTGGAGGAACGAGAAGGATGATAGAAGTCGAAAGACGTCGCAGTGGCCAGCAGCGCTGGCCCTGCATATGACAATATCACCCTTTTTCTTCAGTCACTCAAGTACCTTTGCTTCGTTATCACTATCTCATTCGTGGATGTCAAGCAGACCCGTCCCTGCTTCATGGGTTGCCACAACGATTTCATCTTCGGACTTTACATTCGACGCTCACCGTAAGATTTGGCATCCTTCATTCAGCTGTTTCCTTCCCCTTTGACGGCGCAGGGCTCGATGTCACAGAAGCTCGATTTTTCTCTCCGTGGCTACTTCCCTCCATGCCTCGAGGTTGCAATTTTTATTTAGTTTCTCAATTCTGCATTGACTCAACCCCCAAAAACGAAATCTTACCCAAATCTCTCGACAGGATTCAGTGTTGACCCTTGATACAATGTACTCTGACTCGGGCGCCCTAAACAACAAGGACGATGCTCGACGAGCAATGTGGCCTGAGGAAGGGAAGAAAGTGATAGAAAATTGGTGGAGCTAATCTCTAGGCATGTACGTTACTTTGCCATTGGAACATTCTCCCGACTCATTACCTTCCTCTAGATCATAAGTGTGCTGCAAGGATTGAGACTGCATTTTCACCTTCTAGGATACAGACATGCTACATTTTTCGCACAAAAAAGCTAGATCTTTGCGTTGACGCCATTGGCGATTCGAACAGGGAAAAAAGCCTTGTGCACATGCATGCAGATTTCTCAATTCTTCTCCTTCATGCTCGACGTCGTGTTGTCTCCGTGGTACTCCTTCGCCATGCGCCAAGTTCCCACGTTCAACGTCTCATAACACTTCTGCGATATCAAGCGACCTCGGGATCTACTGGAGAAATTTTGGATTTCTACAGAACGATGATATATACAGCGTCCTTCTCCGACTTTTCAATCCGAAAACCAAGATTGCGAAGCTAGAATTCAATTTCTTCGGCGAAGATCCATTTACAATCAGAGTACATGAATAAGATTATTGCGCTAAATGTGACCTAGGTAGTCGTAAGCCCAAAGTGGTGTCAGACAAATGAAGCGTGGTGGAGAACGAGAGCTTGTAGCGTGTTGCTTGACTCCGCTTATCGTCTAAGGACCAAACAGTTATAACGCACCCGTTGCCACACACTCACGCACACCAGTCACAGGCAGTTTCCCACACGAAATCCTGGCTACACCCACAAGTCCCATCATCCGGCCAATTACAAGTGTACATTCTTACCTCCAGCTCGACAGCTACCTGGTAAATAACCTATGACTGGCCGGCTTCCTCTTGAATCTACGTTAGCTATGGTACAGGCCTCGCTTTTAATACACGTTCGCATGGTACATTGTTTGAATCGGGCGTTTACTACTAGTGCCTGCGGACATTATCATCCCCACTCGAAATTGAGGGAGAGAGAGACATCGCGGTACTCAAATAATCAAACCTTGTCAAATCTTCTAGGTCTTGACTACATCTGGAGTATTCGCGATGTCTAAAATCTTGGAAGATCTTCCGAGCCTCAGGACTAGTTGCACCGCTGGGAAAATCTTCGCGTGTCCCCAAAACATCTGAGAGCAAGAAGATTTTCCGGTCTTTTCATTACTCATATCTTGTCTTTGATAAAGTAGGTAAATCTTCTAGTCTTTTAGACATTCGGAAATGCGAAGATTTACCCATCTTTGGGTTTCAAACATCAGAAAATTTTCAGTTGTTTCGACCACCCGGATTTTTATCCCGTCGGCCGCTTTCTTCATCAGGGGTAAATCTTTTCAGCTTTGTGAGTCGTTCAATTCGGGCTAGTCAAGAAGTGTAAAATTTATCCCCCTTTCAGTATTCAAGTGAATTCAAACCTCACTTAAATCTTCGGCTGCCGGGGTAGGCAAGATGATTTGGCTATGTTTCAGTCGTGCGACGTATCAAGAGAATGATTTATTCGATGGCTACTACAGAGGTAGATTTTCTCCGATTCATTAGTAATTGAAACCACGTCAAGTCTTCCAGCTCCTTTCTAGGTGTTGGAATTTCTTATTCATCTCTATTATCGCTTTACTTGATCTCAACCAGTGCGCTCTATCTATAGTTACCAGATACACCTCCATTATGATTACATACTATAAGGACACCTTCACTATTAGTTACTCATCCCAGTTACACGCTTATTAGCATCTCTAGCTACTGCTCTACTTGGTTACTGTTCTGGTACTCACTCTCTAGTATATATACGCTGTACATTAGCTATTGAATCTTTAGTCTCCTCTAAAGTCCTCTATTGAGGCATCATCATCTTGACTACTGCTTGGACGTCTACGCTACTCTGCTAAAGGAA
>MU158032.1:0-14746 GCA_015657495.1 Crepidotus variabilis
CATACACTGCCAGAGAGCCATTTGCAGTAGTCCTGCAAGACCGTTGTAAGGGTCACCAATAAGTAAACTTTAGGTTGCAGGAGAAACATTTGACAGGATACCTACTTTTGGGCGCCGCAGAACACCCTTAAGCTTTATCCACGAGCCACCTGTGAGCTCGGTGTTATTGTGAGCGACGTGTTATTCTCCAAATCAGGCTCAGATCCTCCCGTTTTGGGAATTGTTCTAAATTTAACTGACTCGTCCCACAAAAATAATTTCAAAACCTATTTATTGCGATATCTATACTACGACTATCTACCTATCTACGCTGTTGCAAATGAGGGACCAAGTGGCCAAAGGACCAGCAGAGAGAAATGCGATTAAAAGGAAAGTAGTGGGTTGAGAAGTAAGGAGATAAGCTGGTGATTGAGATGATGACGACGAGGGAGAGATGGTTGAGCAGGGCGACAATGAGAACGATGCTTGATTACAAAACGGGAGTCTCAAGATGATCTAATCAAGAAAATCATTGACCATCTCAAAAGTGGCTACTTGTCCACTCGACGACGAGCTGCTTGGCTTGAGAGCAGAGTCGATGAGAGAAGTATTGGTAGTCAAGGGAGGGAAGCGCAATCGGTCGGCTTCGATGATACGGCGAACGATCCTAAAACGCGATGAGAACAATATATAATTGCCATATCAATGAAAAGACATACAAGTTGAAGCCAGTTTTGGAGCCACCCTCTGCGACTTTGTTGAACATGTACTTCTCAAATCCAACCCAGAACTTCTCCTCCTCTTTCTGGTTCTGAGACTTGGTACTACGAGACTTGCTTTGAGAAGAGGAACCAGTGGTGTCATTGTCGTCTCCTTCATCAGATTCCGGAACAGGTGTCGAATCAACATTTCCGCGGCGGTCGAGCTGACCCAAAGTGTATGCACGCTGTGACAACATTGTTAAAATGTAAATACACAACAAGAGAAAAAGTGACTTGCCATGAGAGCAAGGTGACCAGCTAACTCTGGAGACATGACGACCTGGGTATCTTTACCCATTTTATCCAAAACACGAGCACAGAAGTCATCGAGGGACATTCTTGTGGGCCCGGCACTCATGACAGAGTTGACAATCTACCTGATGATTAGAACGTGAAGATACCTATTATTCACAACATACCAGACGTCGAAGGAACTCTCTGGCCTCATTGCAGGCACCTTTGATTGCGGTAACAATTTTACGTTTATGGGCAGCAATTTGAAGGGCGCTGGTGATTGAGAGATCGTCTGAACGGCTTTCAATGGCAGCCTGAAAAAAAAAATCTAAGTGTTGTGCGTACAAGTCAGAAGAAGTTTGATTTACCTGGACATCAGTGAACATGTCACGGAAGAGTCGTCGATCAGGTTCCAGAAGGGTTGCTCGGGCGGTTGTCCTGATTTGGACCTGAAGACTTGGTTCATCTTCCTGTGAAGGCTGTGGTATGTGATAGCTTACCTGGAGGTCTTTCGACACAGTAAAGTTCTTGAGCGTAGCCGAGTACAGCGTCTCAACCTTCTCTGAAGTCTTGGCTAAAGACGCCGCAAGCTCGTCAAGCTTATCGGTGTTTTGGAGTATCAAGACATAAGTAAGAAGCCTCATCATGGCATCATTCTTCTCGGGAAGCTTGGTGCAGGCCTATCGTATACTTATGGTTAGTAAATTTCAAACATTCAGCGGAAAAAAACGAACCCGATGGAAACTATTAAACATCAGTCGCCGAGCGTCAGAGAGGTTGGCTTGGTCTGCCAATGCCTTGGCAATCTCAGGAGGGATCCCTCCAGCAACAGGGGGTGGGGTGTATTGGTGATTAAACGAGTGACTATGGTTAGTGGAGTCTGAAAGATGAGAGCGAGGCCGCTTTGACTGGTGAAGATTGCCACCTTCCTCAGTGTCCCTTGAGCCCAAATGACCATTAGTCCCCATATGACCAGGGGACAAGGATGGTGGCATAGAGGTACTGGTACTGAAACTAAAGGCAGAAGACCCGCCAAAAGCACCGTACGAGTGGTCTCCGTGTGGGCGAGTAACAGGTTGGAAGGGTGCGGAAAACGATGAGCGACTGAACGCCGGTGTGCTGTCCAACAGTTGTTCAACGTTCATGTTAGCCGCAGGCAAATGCAAAGTGGTCTACTGAGGAATTGGGATTGGTTGGGGTCTTCATTCGCATTTGTGTGGGCTTTTATAACTGTGGACGACGGTGGTGGAGAAAGTCAACCAATGGTGTAACAGTTGTCACGGTCACACCAAATCGAAATCTCCCTAAGTCCAAAGTTGTGGGCCGGCAAATAAAGACATGAGATAACTCATGTTTTAGATAGTTCCATTCCAACGGCTGCTTTTACAATCTGAACTCTATCTAAACGCGCTAACGGAGATGTAAAAAGTTGAATGAACCTGGCATCGCGTATCTTTGCTGTGTTCAGGACTAAATCATCTGAGACTTTGTGCCGAATTGCGGGTTGTAAATCTTGAAGAGCCTCCCGCTCAAGATATTGAACACGAGTACCAAGCATATCACACATATTTGCTGCGCAGTTGTGTTGGACATTCACTGCGCATAAAATATCCTAAAATCAAAGAATTAATTTCTGAATGACTTCGACTTCAAGAAACTGTGGATCTCACTCTTGGTGACATTATATAAAAAAGAGACTCGTTTCCAGCTTGCAAGGTTGGTGTAAGCTTTGGCATGCAGTAAGGTGTTACAATATTCCCAGTTGAGAAAGCTTGAAGAAGAATTTTCACTGGGAGAGGATTAGGCGTCGGTTGAAAATTGATGATCTCGAGAATGCGTCCAATAGTGAAGTCATCCTGTCCAGGCACATCTGTGATAACAAATTGGTCTATCTCAATTACATCTGAATTCATTGCAACAAAGGTTTTCCCTCGAAAAACCGTGCTATCCTGAGAGATCCCCGGAGGAGGGGGACCATGATGCGAGAGGTCAGTCTTCTTCCATGCTCTTGCCGCATTTTTGGCCAAGGTAACGGTACCTATTATAATGTCCATTAAAAAGAATATGTTCATGGTTAATCAGGATTACCACACACCAGGTTCGCGTTTGGCCTCATGGATGATTCCCAATCTTTTAGTTACCGGACAAATGAGCTGTCCGAGCTCAAGTACCGCCTGACCTGCAGGTCGCCAAACAGTTTCAGCTGTGCCGTCATCTTTGCTAAACTTCTGTGGATAAAGCCCGCCACGCAGAATATGGCGAATCTGTGCAAGCGAAGCTGCATGGTGACCAATGTCGCGTGATGGTGCTAGGCGGTTAGAGTGGATAGACCATGCACGTATGATTGCGTTGAACGATTCGTAGATTTCGGTTGCAAACAAGATTGCAGGGCCAAAGCGCCGTATGTGTTTCGGAAGGTGTAGAAGGAGATGGAATTTTTGCTTATTAAACCACTGTGGCGTCCAGCGGGCAACGCAGTCCAAAAAGTGGTTGATCGCCGCTTCAAGTTTGTTCTAGAAAAGTCATGAGGCACAGTAAACTTTATAAGTTCATATTAAACATACAATATAGTGTTCCAAATTCTCGATCTTTGGCTGCCAGATAAGAGGCACAAGAGCTGATAGAGCAGCCCAGGTTGCAATGATGTTTGGATCAAGAAGATCGTAGAGCGCAAAAATGGCTACCTGCTCAATTACCTTGAAATCTCGACCAACCAGCGAGCCTGCATACTGCACTAGGGTGGATCCCCGTAAAGCAGCTACACCAGGATCCAAACCTGCAAGATCCAAACACGAAAGGCGGATCTTTAGTGTCTCCTTATCGGCATCATTGAGACGCTCCACAGCATCACGCCAAAAGTATTTGACAAAGCCAAGTAAGACAACATGAAGGATTTCAATCGGCGTATCGGCATGTGGATTCAGGTCTGTAAGATCAGTGTTTAACACCATTACACAGGCAATTCGTTCGTAAACCTACCGTGTATACGCCAGATGGGGCTCAACACATTACTTGGTAATTTTTCAAGAACGGAGTGCGTAGCCTGCTCTGCACGAGGTCCGGTTAGATTTTTTCGAGAAATTTCAATTCGATCAAGGAAAAATTGAAGAAACGTATCCTTCAGGCCAGTTTCAGTTCGAAGTTTCTGATTTGTCGAGTGAGCCTGAAGGAGAGATGCATTTGAAAGCATCTCCTTGAGATGGTCACAAGTCTCAGAGGGCGATCTCTCTGTTCCAATCTGAGGCCTGAGTGTGAGTTGTAAGACTTGATCTATTAACCGGAATTTCTCTTACTGTCATAAACCGAAGTACTCGGTTGACCATTCCTGCAAAATTCTCCTTTTTTCCTGACTCGACTTCATCTTCTTCCATCTCACCACTATCTTTTCCTTTAACCCAACATATCCGACAGAAAAATTTAGCCCGTAAGCCAGCGTGACAGGCAAACTCAGCTTGCATGGGGTTATCACCAAGTAAGGCAAGCACCCATACAATAACCAGCACCATTTCATTAAAGACGCAATCGTACACCCAAACTCCATCCGTCTGGCACTGCCTAGAACTTTATCAAGCGACGGTATCAGGAAAAATGGATGAGACGCACTCTAAATCCTCGACAATCCCTTCGAGCATCTCCAATGGAGGTGCAGCGTTCGATGTGCAAAGGAAATGAACATTCTCTTCTTGGTGAGCCATCTCTCTCGCTAAACCAGCCGCAACCATCAGATAACTATTGTGCTCATTCCATTTTTTGGATCGATTTCCGGATGTATCGTCGCAATATAACCATACCGGATAACTAACTACCCTGCTCCCTTTGGCTTTTAGTCGCCAAGGATTCAACACTGGGTGAGGCCACGTTTTGAGGTTGTCGTCGCCCTTCGATACACAACCTTTTTACGTAGTTGAGTATGTATGATCTGATAAAGTAATGGGACCGAGATCCTACCGAGTATATGGGAAGCTGAAGGAATATTGTTGCCCAAGTAAGCTCCGTTAGAAATATCTAACCCGCTAAGCGCAAGTTTACTGGTTGATTCGGTGAATTCCACTTCCTGATTCACAATCCAGCCGGTACGCCCATCAACCTCCACAATCTTCATTGGCCAGGCTGTGAACAACATATCACGATCTTTCCAAAAGTATTTAATCGGAATACACATGACGCTTCCCTGCAATAGTGTCGGTTCAAAGGTGTAGAAATCTGTAGAACCCTTGCGATACATGGGGGTCAGAAGTTTTGGATCTGCCTCATGTAGCCACCGTGCTGCTTGACAAGTTTCTTGAAGTACTGTTCCAGAACTCTCCGGGTAGAACTGGAGATGCTGACGTACTCTTGGGTTTGAGAAATCCTGGCAGGAATTTATTGAGTACCGTCGATTATGAAGAAAGTAAATTTGATACCAGGTTGACATGTAATGAGGGATGGAGCACGTAGTATGTGTGTCCAAAAGCGCCAAGGTGTCGATTGAGTTTGAAGCCCAATAGGTCCGATAGCTGTCGTCGAGCCCTTTTCATCTGCCAGAGAGACGGCACGTCGGGCACCCCATTGAATTCCAACAACCAGCTAACCACCTCAATATCTGAATCAGACATAAATGATCTTGGTATCTGAGACGCAATATCAATAGTACAAGTCTGTTGAGTGTTAGTCCAAAGCTTGAATGAGGAGAATATACGACGACGTACAACTTTGTCCGGCCACGGTTTCCAAAGATCAGTATCATCAACGCAGATAGACATTGACGGTCGGGATGCAGGGGCTACGAGTCTCGGTGAGCATTGGAGTTTGTTGATTGAATTATATCTTACCTTTGGAGCTCTTCGGCTGCGCAATATCATCCTGGAAAGGGATTACTGTTTCGTCACCAGCCTCCGACAGCTCGATTGTATCGCCATAAGAGTTTATGGCGTGTAGGACTGCCGAGCGTTTGGCGGCTTGTGAACGTGTTAACCCCAATGTGTAGTGATCATTCATTGTGGCTGTATCACATTCAAGGCCGTCGTTGTCCATATGTGTATCTTGAGTGAGTAACACCCGCGGTTCGCCCAAAGTGTCGTGCGGCTTGAAACTACGCGTTGCTGACTCGAGAAGCCCATCGAAGAAAGTGTCTGTTGGTAGGTTTTCTGAGAATTCATGTGGATCCAGAAACAATCCCATTGAGGATTGACTCTGCACTCTCGATTGAGGTAAGGTTCCTCGAGGAACACTAAGAGCGTCATCAATGCTTTGAGACCTCAGTGTACCCAGGTATCGTTCAAGGTTTGACTGATGAGCTGCGGTACTCTCATGCCTTGCAGCTCGACTCTCCCAAGGAGTGGAGAAGTCATCGGGACAACGAAGACATTTCCAAGTACCACCGTGCACCAGGAAATCTGATAGGAGTTGTATCAGTATCTTGATTGTGGGAAGATTGCTTCCTCTTACGTTCGGGGGATTCTACGCCCATTCGAGTCAACCAAACTAAATTGCAGGTTACCCAAAGTACATACTACAAGGAACTCGATGTGCGGAGAGAAAGCTCTGAGAGTGGGTAAGGTAAACGGGTGACGTTCGGCGCCCAAAGGTAAGCAATTATTCCGTGGTTTCGTACTCCGCTGATCAACCAAACTGAAGGTGACCCGCAGTTTGTCCGTCCTGCGGGTGGCCCGCGAATTGGCCACTGGCAGTGTAGGTTTTCCAACGCGCGGCTTTCCACCAAAAGAAACCAGTGTGGCGCATGGGATCCCTACCCGATTCTGGTAACTCGCGTGGATGGTCGCGGGTCCTGGTCGATCGGCCTCGGTTAATTAGCTTTCAAGCTTCGCGTCGACAGTTGAGAAGCGTACCGAGGTTGAATTCAGGTACAAGGACGCCTCTAGCGGAGCACAGCTACAGTAGTTAACGAGTGATCATTACAGATTAATTATAGATCCCGTACATTACAATGATCAGCGAGTACAGTTTGTGAAGAATGAGATGGAGAAGTACATGCCACTATCTGAGAAAAATGTTTAACAAGCACATTTAATGCCAAAATCTTATTTGTCAATGGTTTCAAACCAGACAAAGGCGACGCAAGATACCGAAAGCACGATGGGTGAAAGCAGAGAAAAAAGAAGGAAAAGCTTGACCATCAACTTTACTGATCGGAGTAATCAGTATGCCCTGTCCCTGGCCGAGATCTATAGCGCAAATGAGTTAAAATACACAAGTCTCAAGGTTGAGCCTACCTATCTTGAGAGCGTCTGTTGTGGCTGGCCCCTCCAGTTTTGGGCCAACCCCAAACAGTCCTCATCCATCGCGCCATATTCACCTCTTGTCGCATCACTGTGTTGATCCAAGGATGAAGAAGCATTTCTCGTGGGGTGGGTCGAGTGACAGAGTCGACGATCAATCTACAAAGCACCATTATACATGCATGAGCGTGCGACAGGTCGAAGAAGTCGAAGAAGCAACTCACGTATTTCTGATGAAATCTTTCATATCGCTGCCCCATTGCCGTCCATCTTCGTCCTCGAGTCGAGGTGGCTATCAAATCAAAATTTAGCAAATGCACGATGCATGACTCAAAAAAGAAAGAAAACGCACGTCTCCAGAAGTTATGTACATCATCAGCTCGATTGGGGACAAATCTGGCGGGAACGGATTTCGATTCATGGCCAATTCCAATAGTGTAATGCCAGTTGACCAGACGTCAGAGCGAATGGTGTATGGACTGCCACTGATTCGTTCCGGCTGGCAACATCATGAAATCAAGGCATTTGGAAAGTGAGCCAAAAAAAAAAACTTACAGCCATATACATGCTTGTTCCAGTAAATGTTCCGGCAACTGAGTTGACGAGATCTCCAGATACACCGAAATCACACAGTCTAACCACACCTTCTCTTGTCAGAAGGACGTTCTGAGGTTTTATATCACGATGAATCGTCTTCTTGCTATGAAGATAATTCAACCCTTGCAGGATCTATAATTCAAGCAAATCAGCGCATTGAAATCTTCGAACGCCAGTAAACGTACACCTTCAGCAAGACGACCGTATATTTTCTCTCCAACCTGGCCACCAAGCTCATTCATTTGACGAGCCACGGCGTCCAAGCTCCGGCCCTCGCAGAACTCCATAAGAATCTTGATTTCACTAGACGACGGGGAGAGGTAGACACCATACCACTTGATGATGTTGGGATGGTCAGCACCGGCAGCGATAGAAAGTTCCCGTTCAAGTTGTCGCCTGGGTGCCTCGAGGGTAGTGATTGTCTTGCGTGCCATAACCTTGCCTGTCGGCCGATGCCTAACTTTGTGAACAGCACCTCCTGCACCTTCACCCAGCCGAGATATCTCTTCGAAGACGGCATCAGAGTACTCTTTTGAGTAAACAAGTTCCGAATTGCCCTCTGTGTTTGACTTTGGGGTGATTCGTGCTGCCTCCAGCCCGGTGACCAACTCGCGAAGGTTGTCGAACGCTGCTCCTTGCCTGTTCGCAGGCACCATCGTCACTGATTCTGGTCGCATAGTTCTCTCTTCCACCAGATCTTCCACTACTGGGACATCACTTGTAGGTCCACCGGCATAACTCTCAAATAATGGACCAGCATGTGATGCTGTACCGATCTGCAGTTTGATCTTGGGTGCAGATGACTTTCCCAGAGGTTTGGGAACGAAAAGACCCTGAGGAGGTTCAGGAGCAATGGTTCTACCGTTTTGTGGCTGGAGAGGAGGAACATAAGGTGCTTGAATTCCTAATGAACCGCCAGAGTAATTTTCGAAAAGTGGACCAGCATTAGCAGCAGCATTGATTTGTAACTTGATCTTTGGTGGCCCTGCTGGCTTGGTGTTCAGCGGTCGAATACTCGGTGGATTATACGAAGGAGGTTCCGGCGCAATATTTCGAACAGGTTCAGGTTGAATTGGGGGTGTGGCTATTGCGAGGCTTGGCCGAGAAGAACCATATGGCCTACGAATACTAGAATCCGACGAAGTAAGGGAATGAGAAGATAAGGGCGGTGTTGAGCGGTTGATACTGCGAGGACCCATTGGGCGCTGCATGAGAGTTGTTCTGCCTTCCATTGAGGCCATCGGAGAGTGTGGTGAAGAACAAAGAACGAAAGAACGGAGAACGGATGGACTGTGTGCGTTACTACTTGTATCATTTCGGCATCTCGCCGAATGGGGTTAGCAATCTTGATTTGCCTCTTCGACTATCCTGTCCTCAACATTCAAACGCGATGTACTCATTGCTGCCTGTAGGGACCTCTCTATTTTCTACGGAGCACGCAAAATGTGAATGTCGAATGTCGATTGTCAAGGTCACTCTCAGCTTCTCACAGGTGCGTTTCAACCTACGGCTTTACTAGAAGGTAGTATTATTGTTCTTTCATATTCTGTTGTGATCATTAATGATGATAGTGAAGGACAGAAGAAGGCTAATATTTCATATTATATCAGATTTTATAAAGGAGGGCTGATAGATATGATACACGGTGTCACACTACATTCTATCAGAGTTATATTTCACAGGTTGATTCGAGCAAGAGACAAACTTGATGGTTGGATTGATTTTGAACTTCATGGTATTTGCCTGAGTGAAATAAACCGAAAGGGCTCCCCACTTGACGATCACGAAGTACACCTTCCAGCTTCGACAAACGTTTCAGCTTACCAAACCGATGCTAGGGGTTGCCACAGTCCAGACGTACGAGAACTTGACTTCTGAAACATCGTCTGGTTGTTCAGAGAAGAAGTTAAAAGGATGAGTCTGAGAGTGTGAAAGTCCCAAAAGTGTTCCAGGTTCGGAGTCTGCGTTGGTATTCAATAAACAAGGAAGGCCCCACCTGCAGATCGGGCAAAGGCTCAAAAATATCCAGCCAAAACAGAGGTGGCCGCGCTTGTGTAGGCACATTTTCGCGCAGTCTGCATTTACGATTCCATGCAGCTGAAGACGGCGATCAGACCATCTCGCAAAGCATAATAATGATCGAGGGTGTGAGATGTGGGCTATAAAGCCAGACGAAGCACAGACCCTTTGCGAAAATCCTGTCAAGACACAACGACGAAGGAAGGAAAGATAAGAACAAGTGTTATCTTGTTTATAGATGATGCCAAAGAGTTCAAGGATGTCGGCGGACTTGGATGTTGCATCAGTATTTGATGCTGGATCGTCGTGGCCTGCGTTTCAATGATTTCAAAATAGTTTAGACACAATGTACGAAGGGTGCGGAAATGCGGACAGTCAGTCTCCTTTGACCTTGAAGTTGATCGGCATCTGATGCGAGTGCTCCTTTATTTTTGGTGGTTCGGTTAAAGTCCAATTCCATCGAGTGGATGAAAGGCCCTGTCGAACATACTCTTGGCCATTGAATTAGACTCATCCTATGGAGGTCAGATCAGTGCGTGACTCCGACCTTTATTTACAGTTCACGGAGACCATCAAAAATGGTGACGGTTGTGTGAACGAAAGTGACGCATTTGTAGAACATTACAAAGGTTCCAAGCTAACAGGCGTCAAAGAGTCGAAGCTCAGTCCGTCTGGATGTGCAATTTGCTCAATGATTTCCCTCCGAGTGGAAACTGTTGCTCATAACTGAACCGGTTAGCGGCGGCAGACGTACAACTGCTAATCTACTGTCATACATAGTGGTCAAGACCTTCCAGAGAGAAACCACATTGGTTAAAATCTGCCATTCATGCTAGAACAAGTCCGCAAGTCCTTGATGGGTGTAACTGAAGTCCATCAGAAGTCTGGAAAGCGGGCCCGACCTACAAAACGCAATAAAGACCAACAGTCGGAGTTTCGGTCATTGGCGGACAGATGGCGGGATGAACGATCTCTCAGAGTGAGTAAGCAGTAGGAGAGCAAGCCAGTCGAATGTATCCTGGATAAGAGACAAGCTGGAGTAGGTTGAGCGCGATGATTGCTCGAATGACGACTGTTTTGAGGATCGTCGTTAGACTTCCAGGGAAGGAGCAGCAGAGGCCCGCAAGTACATCAAGTAAAGCGTGAGATCCACGAGTCATTGGCCGAGTTGAAGGAGATAAGACCCACGGAGTGCGCAGGTGACTATCCTAGCTTTACGTATCTAAGTGGATGTGAGAACGTCCCCATGGTTGAGATGAAGTCATCAGCACCATCAAGTCCAAGTCAAGGAAAAGGAGACCAATCCACTGGTCAGGTTTCCTGGCGAACGAACCTTTATCTAGCAAAGCAGGACGCAGGCGGATGATATTGAGTGGCAGATCAAAGAAAGGCCTGAGAAGGTGCACTCTTCAGAAGGCGCGGCGTCGGAGTTGAACATTGAGCAGTAAAGCTGATGTTGGAATTTGGTTATACGCTTGTCCAGTAAAAGACCAAGTGACGTGCATTCAACGAAGCTCTGGTATTCAGAGAACGAGAACCATCAACAAAGTCTCCAGCTGGACAGTCCATCAGGTATTCAATTAAAGTCCGTGTTTAGAGGTGTTTAGGCATGAGCGTCAAGAACGACTTGACGCTCCCAAAATACAACGAAAATGAGTCAGCTCGGAGGACGAGCGGGCGGTCATCAAGAAGGTACAATCAAGCGGTTGGCTGTAGCGGTTCTATATCCGATAGAAGCTACAGATATCTCTGGCAAAAAAAGTGAGAGGAAGACAGGAAGACAAGGGTTGATTTCTGATGCCGAGCGGATCACTCCGGCGGTATACGAATTTTGGGAGGCAGCCTGCAGCAGCGAGTGCTCGACGTGTTACGCAATACGTCGATAACCCCTACGCCTGCCAGAATGTCATCTAGTACATCTAGTACCAAAGTACCTCCTAGAGTCACCTTTGCTTCCATCACTTCTAATAATCTTGGCACTGTTCGCAAACTTAACTCTGTACTCTTTCCAATCAAATACAGCGAAAAATTCTACACAGATATACTATCCCCCGAAGTTGAAGACTTCTGCAAGTTAGGTTTGTGTTTCTTTTCAAATAAAAGTGAATGTAGTGCTAAACCTATCCACAGTCTATTATAATGACATTCCTGTATGAGAACAAGACTACTTGCCTATAACTTGCCGCCAACCAAATCGTTCCCTTCAGGTTGGGACTATCTGCTGCCGCCTGGAAGAGAAGGATCAACAGAATGTCATGTACTTGATGACAATGGGCATATTAGCGGTGAGATCTTTTCTCTGGGCGCAAAGAATCAAACCTGATTCGTTATCACTTAGCCTTACAGAGCGCGCAAACTGGGATCGCAAAGCTTAGAGCTTATCCTCACGGCTGCCCAGGCGCACTCAAAACCTAAGATTGATAAGATATACCTGCATGTGCAAACATCTAACGGTGACGCGAAGAGGTTCTACGAACGTCACGGATTCAAGGAAGTTGGCGTGCACGAGAACTATTACAAGAAGATTGAGCCCCATGACGCCTGGATCCTTGAGAAAGCGTTGCCCTAACGAACATGGATAAATTACATATATTATGGTGAGCCAATGTTGGCAATTGCCACCGCTGATTATAATAAGCTAATGCAACTCTGACAGATTAACTTTACTGATCAAATACAAATATTCTTTGGGGGTCAGATCGTTAGCTGCGGCTGTTGTTATCTCTCAGAGGTAAACTCACATCATAATCTAAGATGTGCTGTCTTCTACTCTCCCGCAGCTTTTGACAAGCTAAGAAGTACATGAATGGTGCGAACAATCCTAGGTCGCGGCACATACCTGATGTCGCTTGAGTGCGTCTTTTCTGGTGAACGTTTTCCCGCAGCCCCCATTACAAAGGTAGGGTTTTTCTCCGGTATGTGTCTCCCGATGTCTTTTTAGGTCGTGTTGTCTATTGAAAGACAATGCGCACAAATCGCAGGAATATGGTCTTTGAGGAGATGAAGATGTGTCAGACGAAATGGCAATTGTCTGTGGGATGGGAACCTCCACAAATTGGGGCTGTTGGTAGGGACTTGACGACGGAGGGAATTTTTGCACTTGCGAGTGAGAGCGAGGCCGTCCCATCTGCTGATATCCAGTGATCGGCGATGATGGTGATTGGGTGTAAGGGGCGTTCGACGACGAATATGAATGTGACGATGAATGTGAATAATAATGGCTTGGTGCAGTGGACTGCGGCCTCTGGATATTAGCGCCTGAGCGAAGGCTTGAAGTTTGACCATAGCCAGTGGGTGAAGTCGGCGTCACAGGAGAGTATTGGAGCTGGCTTGTCGTCGGGGAGTTGGGAGAGTAATTTGTCGCATTGGCATAGTAGCCCGACGGATAATTTGATTGGATCGCACGAGGAGATTGATCGTACATTCCCGACGGCGTTTGGGGTGAAGGAGAGCCATGAGCCATGTGCAGGCTTGAAGTGGACGTGTATATGTTGTGCGTATAGGTGCTCGGAGCATGAGCAGGGTATTGCGAGGCTGGATTCCAAGTAGTAGAAGGAGTGTACTGATAAACTGTCTCAGTAAAATTGTTAATCTCGAAATGCTCGACGGTGCCTACCTTTTCGTGATTCATGATATTTAATTGCGGGGACCAACAAGCACGGCTGCAGCAATCAAGGAGAGAATTTAAAAGGCTATGATTCGCCTCCTCTTTATAAATGCGGACTGAGATCAGCCGTCGTGCCTGATAGAATAAAATTGATTTGTATGTCATCTCATCCGGGGGGTCAATTGGCTCCGCGCCTGGGTCGGCTTTCTATCACAAGGAGCAATACACCGCAAGTGTTGTGTACCATGGCTGGAGTTTACAGGAAGATCGGCATCGGCGCCATATATTCAGGGCCGATACACGCATTGATTCAGGTTCATCTAGGAACACGAACACCCATACGACGTTTGACGTAGGTCAGTCATCCAAAAAAAAGTCTAGATTGAAGCCAAAAGCTGTCGTCAAATTCGTGAGCGCACTGATCTGTCAATAATGCATTGAACAAGTCAAGCTTTTGCCCTACGCGATCTGTAAACATATGTACCTAAGTATAGCCCTATCTCTTCTCCAATTGCTTTTAATCCTTATATACTTATTTGCTCAAAGTTATCTCCTTCCGGAAAACAAGCACCTGTCAAAATAGACAAACTCTCAGGGGGTATCATTGTGCCTGACCAAAGCCCCCACATCATCCCCTTGGAAAATAATGAAAATGAGGAACGACTTGGGAATATAAACCTTTCCCGAAGCTCTATTAACGCAACTTTGCATAACGGCCGAAGCAACCGGAGTTTCCAATGAGCGTCTAATGCACTGTGGTAGAGATTTAAAAGCGGGCCTCATCCTTTCTATATAAGGGCCAAATTGTTGCTCAATCAAGTAACGTCAGACATTTAGATTCCTAGAATGGAAATATGACACCGCCCTCTTGATTGAGGCCGACCTTTGACTTCAACATACTGATGAGTCCTCAGAACTCCCGGTGCTAGACAGTTGTGGCGTTAAGCGCCGGGATCATAGTGCAGTAACTTCATATCTGAATATACTCCTTAGCTAGTCGAACGAAACGGTGTTTTTCCAGCTATCTTACTCGTCGTTTAATTGTCAGGCGGTGGAGAGGTCGGTGGGCAAGTTCAAGTCCATGTCAGACTCTAGTTCCGCTGGTTGTGCTAGAAATTTGACAGAACCTTGTTCATAGCTGAAACTTTATATTTGGGAACGTCCACTGCGGCCTCAAATCCCGATGTCGTGGAATCAATCAAACTGCTCACCTCACTGGCCTCATGTTTTCCGTTACTACACTGCCAGTGGCCAATTCGCGGGCCACCCGCAGGACGGACAAACTGCGGGTCACCTTCAGTTTGGTTGATCAGCGGAGTACGAAACCACGG
>MU158033.1:0-14607 GCA_015657495.1 Crepidotus variabilis
TTTCTGGGTTGTAAGATTGGCATCTTCTATATGATGAGTAGAGCAACAAGAGGCTGAGCATAGCGCGGTAAAGGCTTGGTACTTTGATTTTCATGATTCGAGTTGGTACGGTCAAAGTTAGACATCAATTTTAGTCTTTTCTGGGCTCTGCCAAGACGCTGCCAAAGTCAAATGAAATCGGAATCAACATCAAATCGTGTTTGAATGACCCTATTTACTTCCTGATCGTGAGCGAAAACATTGATTGAAATATTTATCGTGATACAAATAAGGCTCCCACAGCAGTGTAATCTCCTCTAGTAAGCCCTCCGCATGGAACTTGGCGGAGGCTAGCCTAATTGGCCGTCTGTATACGATGATAAGGATTCAATACACTTTGAGCGACTCAAATACTTTGAAGCAGTAAGAATGATCTTGATTTCACTACCTCAACAGGCTCATTTATACTACGAGCTGATCTACGTAGAAGTTCAGTAGCAAAATCATCAGATACTGAAAAGTAAGTACAGTTCACAAAGTGATGAACTCAAAGTTAGAGAAATAAAGTTTTCAAAATATATGTGAGTAAAACAGCGCTTGAATCACGGTTTGGATTGCAACAGATATGGGCACAAAATCAAAGACATAAAGATGGCGATGCGACCGTATTTCAAATGATGAAGGTTTTGAAAGGGCTATAAATTCCAACGATAATCACAATAGTATCATAGGAATAGTTAACGAGTAATGTACAAATGACAAAGAACAAAAATATGAAAACATCGAAAGTTGGTGAGAAATGTGGAAAGCTCGCAGATCACCAACGTTACCTGCTGCTAAAGGGAAGCGGATAGGGTTGGGTACCACATATTCCTAGGGACGCTTGCACCTCAGAATGACCATCTGCAGTGCTCAATCCATTTTCACATTAGCTTGTGCTTTGCGTGATAAATCTTTCCAGCCGCCCCGTCAACAACTTCTCTCTTACTCAGTTTTTTTTTGTCTTGTTGACGCGAAGGTAACTTTCTGGCGCAGTGAATATCTGTTCAGAGGCAAATTGGGCAGAATTACTTGCTGGTAAGATTGATCTCTTTTGTAAGGAATGGATAGGGCACCAAAAACCGATCGGTACTCTCAAATCTTGATCGCTTTCATTTAGCTCAGCGGCCTTGGTCAGGAACCCAATCAGTTCATCAAACGCCTGGTCTCGCACAATGTGTTTTGATAGCAGCAAAATGAAATAGGTGAGACATCTGGTAAGAATACGCGAGGGTACAACGATGGCGGTTCTATTCCGACGGCCAGTCGTATTCTTCGTTCAGTGGACTGTTGAAAAACTATCAACGAAACGGAAAGTAGACGCAATCAGCATAGAAGAAACGTACTGTGCGGAGTGTCTGAATACGGCATCTGGAACCTCTCCCTCAACCCAAAATCGACCGCCGCGATTCTGTTCCTCTGGTGCAACCTTGGAAAGTTTCTGGCCATATCCAACCCAGACGATTCTCAGCAAAGGACAGAGGTTGAGAAGCTCGGTGTGAAACTCAAGAGCGCAAGGTGGATCAGAGGTGAACAGCGAACCAAACACTTGAAGCGACCTGGGCGCTCGTTGAATGGAAGTCTTTCCCGTGAGAAGAAAAGGCAGGTACAAGCGCTCCAGTCTTGGGCACCCTTCCAGCACTGCTTGAATGCCCACCTGGGTTGCACAGGGCCTCAACGTGTATAAAGTCTCGTATCCCACCTCAAACACCTGCAGAGCGGGAAACTCAGAGGCCAGTTCGATAAGGAGAGAGTCCGTAATAGCGTCGCAACGGATGCCCGGGTCCAGACAGATCTTGACCAGGTTGGAGAAGGTCAGGAGAGGTTTGAGTATGAGGTCGCCAACCTGCAGATCCTCCATCTCATGATCCTCGTCCGGGGTCCATTCATCACGCTCTGGGTGATCGAAGGTGAGGTTACGCAGTGTAGAACGGAAAGAGCACGCGACCGCCTCCATGATCTCCTCCAGTTCGTCCAGAACGGGCGGACATTCAATAAAAAACTCGAGCGTCGCAATTTTGGGGCAGAGAACCCGAGTGATGGCTTCCATAACCGTGCCGATTAATGTGGCGCTGAACTTGAGCGAGAGAAGATGCGGAAACATTGTGGGTTTGCCTCGCCGAGCTTTCTTGATACGGTATGCCGAGAAATCGATCTCGAGATGAGTGAGAGCAGGCAGTAGCGAGACCGATTTGAAGACAGGGTCTAATTCCGTGTCCCCGCCAGGCTCATTCGCCACCATTTGGAGGTGCGTGATCGAATGGAATTGGGAGGTAAAGGACCAGAACGGGTCCGACAAGTCTGGGAACGGTTTGAGCTCCAGTTCGTGGGCTTGGCAGGTCTCTTCCTGCAGGAGGTTTCTCAACACAGACATTGTCTTTCTCGATGGCACCCAGGCGCACCGGAAGCTGATGCGATGAAGGTTGCTGGAGTGCCGAAACATTCGCAGTGCTTTGGCGGCAAGCTGCTGGCGCTCTATACGGAAGCTGATCTTGATCTCTTTTGTTCGAGCGAATATCCGCCCCACGGATCGGCTAGTGAGAGCGGAAATGAGCTTGGTCAATTCAACTTCTCCTCTGTTCTGAGAGCTTCCGCACTCCAGACGAAGAAAAAATGTCGTCATGAAATTGGTGCGAAAGGCCAGTTTTTTGAACCCTTTGCGTGACGCAAGGTTTTTGACCAGCGTCTTGGGATTCAAGCAGAGTCAGCATCAGAACAGCAACACACATTCGTAGGAACCAACGCACCCCAGAATGCCAGAACGCCCTACACAGCTCACACGCACATTTGGAACTACACTCGCAATGTTCACTGCAGTGATCGTGAGGGCATACGTGATGCCCAGGTTTCAAAGCCGAAGGTTTGAAGCAGGTCGTATCTAGGCACGGAGTGAGATGCAAAAGTGTCGAAGCATTGGCGTAAAGAAGTTCCAGCGCAACGTCCCGAAAGTTGATGCTTGTTCTGCATACAGGCTCGAGTTCAGTCCAGTAGAGATGCTGAAAGATTTCCTGGAGGATTTCGGCGGTTTCGAGGGCACGATGCATTGTGGAAGAGAACAACGGACACGCGTTCTGCTGACGCGATTGGCAGTTTCCTTAACGGGCTTGTTCCCAGCGTCTCATTCGGTCGAGGCGAGTTCTCATCCAAAGGTCTTTACAAAAGCCAATCAAATGTCAGGAAAGCTGCGTGATCGCAGAGAAACATCAAAGGGGTCTGGTACTAGAAACATCAAGAGCTACTGGGGTAGTAAGACAAGTCGGGCAATGTACGGTTAACGAACGAGTACGTGGCTTTCGAAAGGCGTCAGTAAAGCCGGATTGTGTAGATGAGTCAAGACGACGAACCCGAACATTCGGCCAAAATAGCAGCCCCGATATCTTCCACTCGACTCCTTCCGCTCCATGTCATCTGGAGTCATCTTCCCAACATTTTGCCCATGGCCAACCACCACCTCTTCCAGGCTTGGACACTTATCGACCAGCTCGGTGTGAAAAAGAAGCGCGTCAGATGGATTAGCAGCGAATGCAAAGCCAAAGATCTTGAGATTGGGACAAACACTTGATAGAACGAGTTGGCCTTCGACTTTGAACGGCACCCGCATCTCGGTAATATATTTACAGTTCTCAAGAAAGGCTTGAATCCCCAACACGGATGCAACCGGTGTGAGGTTATATAAGGTGCACATCCCAAGAGAGAAGACTTGAAGACCAGGAAGAAAAGCAGCAACCTCCTGAAGAAACCCATCCGTCAGTCCATCCATCCTGAGAAGTGTGCGTATACGAATGCTCGTGAGGTTGGGCATTCTGAGAAAAGAGGAGAGACAGCTATCGTCGACTCGCATGTCAGCCATCGATGCCGAATCAAAACCCTCGAGCCCTCGGTGGAAGCATCGGATGTTGAGAAGGTTTAACGTGGACGGAAAGTGGTGTGCCACCTGGGAGAGAATCTTCACCAATCCATCGAGCTGAGAAATCAACTCGAGGTAAATCGTGAGCTTGATCAAACTCGGGCAAAGAGCAATGCTCAGGGTATCGGAGATTGATTTTGTGGTGCTGGCGTCGATCCTGAGTGCCCGGATAACAGAAAAAAGGCGGAGAGGAGGCAGTGTTGTGCCGTTTTTGTGACTGGGGTCGAATCTGAGCACAAGCTCCTGGAGAGAGGGTAAGCGAGAAAGACTCTGATAGACCGCTGGGAGGTCGGCGAGAGGTGTGAATTGGTCCACGTTGGCGACAAATTCGGTGATAGTTGTAAGCTCGCCGCAGGACGTCCATAAACGGCTGGTGGGTTCTGGAAGTGGACCGAGTTCCAGGCAAAGATCCCGGTTGCGATTGGCTTGCAAAACTTTGATGAGAGCGGCAACCACATGCGTAGGAAAAGGTTTGTCTGAAAAAAGGACAATCTGCTTGAGGTACGGATGTTGTTGGAAGAGGTGGAGCGACCTGGTAGCAAGAGATGAATGCTCCGAGCGGAAAAAGATATCGACCAAGGTAATCTTCGCAAAAACCGATGCGGCAGGACGGCTATCAAGAGCCGCAAGAAGCTTGGACATCTGAGAAACACCGCGATAGGCTGGGCTTTCGCATGAAAAATGGAGAACCACTTCTCTCATCAAGTTTGATCGCAGAACCAGCTGCTCAAAGCCTGGTTCAAAAGCGAGGTTTCGAACCAGAATCTGCAGATAACAAAAGAAAAAAAAAGAAGAAGCAGGCCATGAGCTCGTGAGAACGCATTCAACAGGATCAACGTACCCCAGAATGTCTAAACGCATAGCATAGCAAGCAGCCCCTGTCCTCGTTCTTTCTGAATACCTGACAGCAGTGGGCCTGGAAGCACTCTGCAAACTCGCATGCCGAAAGAGACGTTCTTGAACCCATAATTTGCCAGCAGGGATCGTCAAGATGCTGGGTCAACCGGCTGACATGCCGACCATTCCGGTACAAGTGATTGAGCCCAGTGTCGCGGAATTGACGGTTTACCCCGCAGATCGCCGGCAGCTGAGAAGGGGAGAAGTAGACAAAGATCTCGTACAGAATCTCAGGTGTTGAAAGAGCACTGTGCATGGGTGAGAACGAGATAAACAAAGGACGCACCGATCTATCCGTTCAGTAAATAGACCTCAACCAACTCAATCAAAAGCGGCAGTTTCTGCGATTCGGAGATTTGAAAACACAATGACAAAGTATATTAGAGTGTAGTCTAGACGCATTGAACACCAGGACCCTTCTGAATCTCTATTGGACAAAAGTTGGAAAAGAAGTAGCCGACGACCTTGGCCAAAAAAAAAAAAAATAATAATAATAATTCAGCCCTACAATGTCCAAAGCACAACATGCGCCACATATCTTTCTCCACCCCCTCTGAACACTTGCTGTAGGTATACTTTCGGTAGGCTTGTGATAACTAGACATTTTGCAATCTGGCCAACCGATGGTCCTGATATGTCGAGCGATGTCGGGTGGTCTGGATGCCACGCAACGGGGAAAGAACCAGCTCGAGAAGGCACTGAGAAAACCCGCTCTGCGTCGTCCTCGGGATACTGAGCCTCGACCATGGCACATATTGGCTTGACGAAAGATAATTGACGTTCAGAAGGAACCTGCAAAACGTACTTTTTCAGTTGCTCGGATCATCAAGATGCCGAGATCCAGCAATGAGCAGGGACCCATCTCTAATCCAGCGCGCTAGAGTCTTCTCTTGAGAGCACCCGGCTTTGTCTGGTGCACAGACAGAAAAACGAGGCGGAAGAAAGATGAGTTCGTCAAAGTAGCAGAACGAAACCCAACATCGGCAAACCAGGTAATTCGGCCCGTTGGCAACCTTCGGCATTTAGGGCCGAAATTCTGAAAGACTTGTGGATTTCGATCGGGCGTCCTCCACTTCCAAAGTCGAAGAAACAAAAAGAAAGGTTTCTGGAAATGTGAAACAAAAATGTACGCCGGCCAAGTTTACGAGTTTCAACATCATAAGATGCAAGTCGAGGCGTCTCACCTACCCTCGCAAGGCCATCGTCCTATAACCGTTCAGCGAAACAAGGCAGATTTCTGGCGGGTGATAACATCGTTGGATGAGCCAAAGCGAGATTCAAGCGCTAAATATCTGCTAAACCATTCAAGGGACTCTTGAAGCCTTTGAATGGCAAGATCTCACAGGCCAATGGTCGACTGTGAAAGCATTTGGTCAAAACCAGGTCCCACAAACAAAACCAAAGCTACTCGTGTTCGCAGTCAGATGAGTGAAAAAAAAAAAAAAAAAAACCAAAGACAACGTGTTGTGAGGCCGTCTAATAAACAGGCAGAGTTTATGTGCGTACACGACACGAACACATAGTAGTAGAGCAAGAGAGAGAGAGGCGGGCGCCTTCGGGAGAATAAGTATTTGATATGTCATTTGTGGGTTCAAAACTCTTCCTATCGGGGCAGAATCTTTTCAATCAACGGTTAATGAAGTTACTGGCGAGAATATCTGAGCCGCTGGCTTACGAGACGTAGAAATCTGATCAATGTCATTGTCGGCTCATCGGCAGAGTCTCCATGCACCTAGATAACGGGCAGTCAAATTGGCAGAAACTATTCTTCAGTGAAACCTCGAATGGTGCATGCGTCGTTTGTACTTTGACAGCGAGGGCTCACTAGACCTTGTCGCTGGGCCGATGGAATTTACCACTTCAACCAGGATTGCATCTATTGGGGTTATGGCTCAACAACCGTCGTCTACAGATTGAGAACATAATCTATTCATGGCGGATGCCAGGTAAACTGATGCGAATGTCTGCTTGTTAGAATAGCTAGTCATCTACGTTATAAACTCAATGATTTGGCTTAATCGTTCTTCTTGACTGCTGCTGATTCTGGAGCACCAAGGTGCTCTGGAATGCCGGCGTAGAATAGACTGTGTCGCAATGACGCAACGGCTTTGATGCTGAACTTTTGACACAAACGACAGGAGTGTTGGAAAAACAAGACTGGGTTGAGATATTCAAAGTATCGGTATCTTCCGAGAGGTCGAAGCTGCTGAGCTTGTCTGTTCAGCAGACAAGAAAACATGCAGCGATGGATTTGGCGTCAAGAGTACAAATATATATATATGTATATACGCACACGCAAAACTACTCGTCATCAAAGTCAGAGCGAACGGGACTGTGGAGGTTTGTCCAGTAAGCAAACAAGGCCGTGCTGGTAGAATATTCAACACTCACCACAGCATTCTCTCAAACCGACAGCCGTGATAATCCCTTGAGTAGCCGTCCTCCTCCGCGTCCGAAGCGAGGTGTTTTTGCCTCGGTGTGACCGCTCTCAGATTTTGATAGTACCCTACAGTCACGTTTTCCAGGCCTGGACGCATGGAAATAAGCTCGATGTGAAATAGCACCGCTTGCGGCTCAGGTCCTATGCACATCGAACCGAACTTCGTAAGGCTTAGGAGGACCTCTTGCAAGACGAGAACGCCTTCCAGCTTGAAAGGCATGTGGAACGTTTCGAGACGTCGACAGCCGTTGAGGACTGCCTGGACGCCGGATACAGTGGCACATGGAGCAACCCTGTACAAGCTATTCACTCCAACGATGAAACTGGTGAGGGCAGGAAGGGTGGCTGCGAGATCGGCAAGAAACCTGTCGGTTATGGCATCAAACCGCAGCTCGGGATCAAGGTCGAGACTGGTCAGGTTTTTCATCTGGAGGAGTGGGGCTAGGGAGGTGTCGTCAACCTGCATGACAGAGATTAAGTCCCCTGGATCCAGTTCGCCCTGCAGATCGTACTCGCAGTGGAAGAAAATCTGCTCCAGAACAGTCGGGGAGCAGAGCAGAGCGGCCGAAACGATGTTGCTGAAAGAATCAAGAAAAGGGGGATGACCGACGAGCAGCATCATCGTGTTGAGTTTCGGACAACTGATCATCTTCAGGGTGTCAAGCATCAGATGCTGGCACTCGGACTCGATCTCGAGATTGACCAGCGAAGGGAATACGTAGGGCGTCTCCGGTGGAAGAAATGCCTGCTTGCTCCATTCCATACGCAAATTGAGATAGCCGAGACAAGGAAGCTGTGAGATATTTGAGTAAGTGGCTCGAAGAAAGTTGGACGAGGCGTGGTCCAGCTTTATACGAGCATCAAAGCGTTGGATGCATCGGAAGGTTCCCCACAACTTCCAGAAAGACTCCGAGGGGCCTGGCAGGGGATCGAGATGAAGGTAGATATGGTCGCGTCCGTCTTCTCCAAGGATTTTGAGTAGCAGAGAGGTGATTTTCCGAGGAAGATCCCTGTCGGATCGAATCTTTATCATCCCAACTCGAGGGTGTTTGACGAAAAGCTTCAGGGCAGTCGTTGCGATAGTCGCGTGAGGTTCGAGGAAGTGAATGTCGACGGATCTTGCTTTTGTAAACACTGTGGAGGATGGTTGAGCGCCCAGTGCCGCCAGCAGTCTGGACATGTGCACCACGCCAAGATTGGCGCCCGTTTCGCAAGAGAAGTGGAGAACCACTGTGGACATCAGATTCAACTTTTGGAGCAGTCGATCCAATCCTCGCTGAACAGGAAGGTTGTGCACCAGAACATGGTTCTGACAAGAAGATATAAAAACGAGGGCAAAAGAGCATTCGAGCGGTTCTGCGCACCTGAAAATGTCGAAAAGAAAAACACAAGCTGCATTTGGCGCTGCCTAGGTACCGGTTGCCTTTGCAGCAATATGAGCAACTCGAACACCCTGCGGCTTTGCAAACCGGAATCGCTTTGCCAGCCTGTCGCCAAGAATCGTCGCTAAGCCTCCCACCCAACTTTGAAACTTCACAGACGTGTGCGTAAACGAATTGGATGCCGATACGGTAGAGTTGCCGGCTTGCAAGACAAAAAGATTGAAGATTTTTGGTATCGAGGTTGAAGGCAATTTTGCCTAGTACTTCTGGAGGCACAAAGGCTGTGTTCATAGCGGCAGGAGACAAGGTAAGCGAATGCAAGTATCACGCGTTTGTTACACGTTTATTTGTCACCTAATATTAGGGGAATAGGCTTGACACCACCAAGATGTAGTTGCTGAATGAAACGAATAGAAGACCGAGATAATAATAATAATAATAAGACGAAAAGAACGAAATCAAACCCTAGCTGTGCTCCAAACCCACAACCTCCGAAATCAAACGAGAAACAACCGCCAGAGATTTGACGTTAATGCGAGCGCTTAATGCTAGAGCGTTCAACTTGCTGCGTACATGTAGTAATATGTTTGATGTTCGGAATCTTCGAGATGACACAGCGGTCATGGCAGTTTGAATACACCAGAAATCCAAATGAGCTCGAAAAGAAGTAACAGAAGAATGACGTATATTTAAATAGAAATAAAAATACAAAATTCCAAGGCACCGGAGGGTATTCGAATGGGCCGTGTTAAAGGCTGGCAAGAGGGTCTTCCTGGTTGGCTGCTTTCTGCGCCAAGTCAAACAGCTTTGTGTTGGACTGGGCTATTGCAAGAGCGAGCTGGCCAAGCTTTTGGATAGCTATGGCCACATCCGAGTTGGGGTCGGTAAACGGGTGATGAGGGAGGAAAGAAGTGTGCTGTGTGATCATCAAATTTGAGAACGCAGTTGTCGAACCGGAACAATTGAAGAAGACCCTGTTCTTGAGGCATGCGCAGGCTTTGAAGATGCTGGCAACAAACAGCGAGCTTGGGCCTGAGAGGCGAATAAGCCTTCGAGCAAGGAAGTAGCTACCTCGGATGGTTCTGGCTTGGTCGAAGTTCACGTTGAGCGTGGATGCGATAATGCCAAGAACGACATACGATACGGTGTCGTGAATGGTCGGCCTCGCTGTGGACCTGTCGGGAAAGTTTATTGTCAACGTAGCAGATGGACATTGAGGAGCAAGCTCGTCGGGGTCGATGACAACGGGTTGTGCTGTCCTGCTGTCCAGAAACGCCTTTTTGAACTTGAAAACCAGCCTGGAGACAGCGGGGTCAGTCCAGTCGCTCGACTGCTGGTCTCTCTCTCGCCAAGCCAGCACGACCTTGCGTTCTACGGCTTCGAACAGTACCACCTGCGCCAGAAGTCGGATGGATTTACCGGTCTTGACCGACACGCTGAGAGACTTCAAAGCGACATCCAGACTGCGGAGGCTCTGGCACTGGAAGCCCTCGAAAGGAGCACCGCCAAGGCGTTCCAAAGAGTCGGCAGTGGAACCAACCAGTCCGTTCGATAGCTGTGAGTTCTTGGGCTTTGAGAGCGAGCTGGCTGCCTTCTGGAACGCCTTCACCTCTTTTTCCACTTCTTCCGCCGTCACTTTCGACATAAAGTTCTCGCCCATCCCCACCGGTTTTCTAATCTTGCTCTTGATGACATCCTCGGGTGTACTGGCGTCGAACTCCATCATGACGGAAGTGCTATGCTGGCGGTCGTCGTCCTCCTGATTGTTCTCGCCATCCGAATCCGACTGTTCGCCTGTTGGCCTGTGAGTCTCGATTGGGGTTTTCAAGAAGCATCAGAAACAGACCTTGAAAAAACACCCGTATTCGTTTTGCCGGCGGTTCTTCAGCCTCTGTCACGTTCGAAACTTTCTTCTTTCGTTTTTTTTTCCCAGAAGCACTGTTTTCTAGACCTGAAAAAGAGTAGACGAACGTCAAGATAGACCCAAGACCAAGATTTGCAGCCGAGAACAGCGCACCTTGGATAGTCATGCTTACTCTCCCATTCAGCTTCTCCTTGTCGACAGCGGCGACCACCAGCGGTATCGTGCTCGACTCTTCGACCATGTGCTCCTTGCATCTCTTCATAGCGTCTCCGAGGGCTTGGTTTCCGTACGGTACGTCTTGGAGCTCCTCGTCGTCGGTGTTCATCAGCTGCACAAACTCTTTTGGTTTGTTGAGGGCCAGCTCAGCCATCGTCTGGCAGTCGTGTTTTTCAAGCACTTCCCGATAGCTCTTCCCAGGTAAAGCATCGCTTCCGAAAGATCCAGGACCGTACTTCCATATGGGAGTATCGACACGGGTTTCGCCAATGACAAAAGTGAACGCCTTTGCAAAAAAATCGGAGTTGAGTCGGGGTAGGAAGGTTGGTGGACACTGCTCGAGGACGGAGATGCACATTTGCTGGAGACCTCGCACGATCAACTTTGCCTGGGTCTGCTGCTCCATTATGGCCGCTCCATCGGAGGCGTAAGTCGCTTGGAGAGCTTCGACCCTGCTCTCGGTGACATCGCGCCTAGGAGAGGGAAGAGAATACGTCAACAGAGGAAGAACGAGCAGAGCTGGGTCGGGGAGAACTCACAAAAGCGGGCTTCGAATATCATAGCCCAAGGTGAGAAGCTGCTTGTTGGGAAGATTGGCGAATGCGACGGTGTCCATGCCTTTTGCCACGGTATCAGGAGCATAGCCGATAACCACGATCCGATGGAAGATCTTGTCGGGATGGGCTCGATTGGTCTGGTAGATGGGCTTCGAGGAGGTGTGATGGCGCAGTCCAGAGAAATAGATTGTTGAAAGAGGCTCAAGGGTCCATGCGATACCAAGCTCAACGAGGTACATGTACATCGGTTCCATGTCCTGGTCGGAGAGGTTGGCGGTGGTGACGCTGCTGGGAACCATGAGCGAGTCCTTGCAGTCGGCGTGTCCTATGCCTCTATTTCCAAGATCCTCGATCGCTTCACCACCATCTGAAAAGAGGAGGGTATTAGCAACAGCTGCTATCTCAACAGATCCATGAGCAAACTCACTTTCGTCTTCGGGGTCTAGAACCCTCGCAATGTTCATTTGAAAGGCGGGATGAAAGAAATTGGCCTCGCAGCCGACCCGTGGCAGGTTTGTCATCTCGGCCTGGAGCTCGATGGGCTCTACGATCTCTGCCGGCGCTTTCTTGAATCCCATCACGGATGCTCTTGAAACAACCTGAGAAGATTTGAGGAGGACGGGTCAGAAACATCTCATTTCGCAGGTCTTTGTCACGCTCACATTGACGATCCTCTTCCTCAGCGAGATTCGAGCATCCAGCTCCGGGGCAACATCTTTGACTTTACTGTCTTTCGAAGGCGCAGAAAGTTGACGAGGTGTTTGGAACGTCACACCCAGCGAGAAGCAGCCGGTCGAGGTCTTGTTAGGAGTGTTCAACTCGTCTGACGCAAAGGCGGTAATCTCATTGTGGTCGCCACCTGTTATCTCTCCATACAAACCCTCCATATCGGCTTTGAGCTTGGGATCGGCATCCAGTTCTTCTGCAGACTGTGCCCAGGAGACAACGTGGTCGAACTTTTCGTTCCCAGATCCACAAATGTTTCGAAGAATAATCCAGTCGTTTGACTTTGGGCGAAGATGCAGGTAGCCTTGAATGTCGAACGGAAAATCCATCAGAAGGAGCGAAAAACAAAAGGAAAATAAATAAAAAAAAAAACTGCCTCGTACCTAGACGCACCGCGTGAGCCTTGTTCTCGGGTTTCGGCTGCTTCACTGCATACTCAACGCTTGCCTTCATAGCTTCTTTTGACCACTCTCCCACCAAAAGAAACATCCTGCCGGGACTCTGGACTTTTGAATGCTTGAAGATGCGGTAGACAGCTGGAAGGTCCGGAAAGCGTTTTTTACTCCGTAGACACCTGCGCAAAGAAGGAAGTCGGGATTTCCATCCATCTTCAGAACCCAAATCTGAGACGCATTCGTCGTCAGACGATTCGTCGGAAACCAACGAAGAATCGGAATCATCGGTGGAGGACGTGGACCGACGAAACAACCTGGACATGGATACTGCTGGCTGGCCAAAAGACACCGACCAGAACGAAGAAGAACGGCCCCCATTAAAGGAAGCAGGAGGTCAGGGTTTGGCCAGAGGTGCGGATCACCGATTGGACCCGACAGGGAGGAACTGATAAAACGCGAATTGTCGGTTCCTTCTGCAATGGCAGCTGTGACGTGGCAAACGGCTCAAACGCGTTGTTGTAGATGCCTGCGCTCATCGCTACTGCTGAAGGACTGATACTTCAGAGCAACCAAAAAGAAAAACCAAACATTTTGTCCGCCGTTGAGATTCAAGGACTCAGAAGTCAACTTGCGGGGCAGGTGGCGGATGATTCGGCCCGCTAAGACTGCTGCTGTCACCTCAAATTGCCTTGGGAAATTGACGTCATTTTGTATTCTGGAATTCCGCGTTCCCTCAAACCAGCAGAATCATAGCCTCCCGAGTAGGACGAGCAAGCCCTTTTACTCGCAAGGTCAACTTGCATTCGATGAATAAAATCAAAGCCATTGGAAATTACCTGCTAGTTCATTTCTTCAGATGTAAGATTTTCGACGAATGATTCGTGGGGCAATAACGACTGCGGAATTCAGGCCAAAACAAAGAATTTTGTCGAATCAAGGCTCATGCCAGATCGGCGAACTGAATTTCAAAGCTGAAGCACTGGGTTTGTCGGCCAATCTTATGCGAACTCTACGCTGAGGCACATTCACAAGCCTTTTGGAACTCTCGAATTTTGCATTCTGCTTTGCGGTGCCAACTCTGTTAAACCTCAACTATCTAAATGACAAGTGAGATACACGCCAGTTTTATCTGCTCGCACTTTCCTGACAGAATGCCTTGCCAGACGTTGCGCAATTGCCCGGTTCACACAATACAATGACTTTTGCCAACTTCTTTCTACCGCGAACGATTGTTGATTCAGATCGATAAAGGAGTGCTAGATCAAGAGACACATTTTGGTCAGTTTCAATGTCACAAAGTATTCTATTCAAAGTGAACGGTGTCCAGCAAGGCGAGTACGGCTGTGGTGACAACACCCCTCATTTACCGTGCTACGTATAGGCCAACATCCGCTCTCTAGGGCGAGCAAAATTCCATACCACACACTATCTCCATCTTGATACCGATTCGGGAGAGAACATTTTCTCATAACTGGTCGTCAAGAAACCGTATCACTTTGAACCTTGTCTCTTCTTGAAACGATGGCGTATTTCGTGAAGCAAATATAAGTATCATCCTTTTGACGCTAATGTACCCACCGACATCAGATGTTCGTTACCAAATAGACGATAAGCGCTTATCAATTTGCGGCTGATGGCTTTCACCCTTGGTTGTCTTTGCCCTCGAGCGTTTAACCTGCTTCCATCGGCTCCACCTGGCCACAAGAGAAATCGCTTCGAGCTTTGAATGTCCCTAAAGTTGATTGGTGCACGTCAACAATTTCGGAGCATGAAATCTCATCACCGGATTTTTAAAGAAAATGGGAGGTACGGTTGCTGGTACGAGTAATATATGACATGCTCACCAACCAAAGAATGCAGTTTCTGCTGACTGATCATAACGTAGAGCCAAACAACCCTCCTGGCGACTCAGATCAAACCGATACATTCAAAAGCCCCCGGTGCCTCTCGACAGAAAGGTGCTCTGTCCTAAGGTTTCTCTAGCTTCTTACTCTTGGATCCTTCCGAATTCAACGTCAAGATGCTAGCTTCACATAGCCCGCTCCACGTTCACCCATGTCAAACCTTTTCATTTTTGAAAGAAATAAAGCTATTGCTGGCGATTATGTGGCTCCTCAAACATCTGCCGTTATTGAAGCCCCCGGGTTCGTCTAGCTTGAGGTATGACTTGATGCTTTATGTTTCGCACATTCAGAACTTTCATGC
>MU158035.1:0-13253 GCA_015657495.1 Crepidotus variabilis
CTCCCCCTAACCGTGCATTCCCCCGTGTGCGAGCCACTCCCTCGATGGTATCGACTACATGTAGTATTTCCTATTTCAGTAGTAGACGGGGGAACGTTCCCTCCCTCGATAACTATCGGTACATTGTATACGTTCCCCCGTAGGATACTATCGTCACATTGTAGCTTCACTATGTGCGAACTTGACGGTTCTCGACAAGGGTACATAAGTCATGATGTCATCCCCAGCCGAAATTGTTTTCCACGACACACTGTGACTGCGTGACCATTTGCGTTCGCTGTTGGCATCAAACCACCAACCCCTCGGTGGGGTACAACTCTCCACGATTATATCTGTACTGGGATGAACTCCCGTTGAAACTAGCCCATGAACTCTCTTCCGTGTTTACTGAACATATTCTCCCATAAAAGATATATCTGGCGTTACTGTATCGCGATGCGCATCGAATTCTTTTTCTTCAATAGCCATTTTACAGGTACAAGAAAGGATCGTTGTTCTCGAAACGTAGTATCCGAAATAGCTACACGTTGATCCCATCTTTCTCTGCTCAGGATTGGGGTTCATTTTCTTCGTTTGGAATTTATTCCCATCGCGGTACAAAACCTGACTTCTCATCCTTAAAGTGGACATTCTCTCTTTTGTTGATGTATAGGTATTTTACACTAACGCCTGTAAAAGGGTTTTCCCATGTGCAGGCCCACCTGCGATGTAGTACCTCTGGACTGAGAAGAATTTTCGGTCCTGATTGACGCAAATTAAGATCTGCCTCGAGCATGCCTTTCCATTCGTCCACGAGATGCGACCGAGTCAAAACCTGACCGATGATTCGGACGGGCACAGATGACGCGGCTAAAATTTGAAGCACTGAAGAAGAAGAGGCACTTACGCCGATCCAGGCTCCGATAGGTTCAGACGTCAGCTTTGGTCTTTACCCCACTTCATTCAATCGGGTTTATACTCACATTGCTATTGACCCAACGTAGCTAGATACCTTTCCATGGCCCGAATTTTAGGCGATAGGTTTACGTCTAGGGAAAATTAGGTAGGATCTCTGCCTATAAATGACGGAGCAGGAACGTATCACTTGATTTCCGACATCTCCACCCGCGTAAAGATGAAGTGGGTTTCTCTTGCACTTGCGCTCGCTGTGCCCTGCCAAGCGGCTCTACGGTTTGGTTGTTCAACTTTAACTATCCAGCGCCTTGACCCACTTGTCGAGCCTACCAAGAACCCTACTTCGCATCTCCATCAGATCGTTGGTGGAAATGCTTTTAACCCCAACATGACGGGCGATATTGGCAACCAGGGCAGCTGCACGACATGTACCTTCTCTGAAGATTTCTCGAACTACTGGACGGCCGTTATGTTCTTCAAACACCCCAATGGCTCCTATAAGCGCGTGCCAATCATGGAGAACGCAGCGCTGCCAGGAGGCATCAACGGTGGAATGACAGTTTATTATACTCAACAAGACTTTAATACCAATGGCAATCAGAAAATAACAGCTTTCAAACCAGTAAGCCTGGTTCATCGTCAAGATGGCCCGTGATTAATGTCAGTAGGGTTTCCGCATGATCGTTGGTTCCCCAACAGGATCTACCAAGCAAGCAAATGGTCTCAAGTTCGTTTGTTTAACCGACAAAAACACAAGATTCCCCGAGCTTGATAACTTCCCTACGAGCGCATGTAAAGGTGGTATCATGACTGTTCATCATTTCCCCTCGTTAGTGATTCTATTTTCTCGCTTTGGTTCAAAGTATTTACTCAGTGTTTTATGACCAGTTGCTGGAACGGGAAAGACCTCGACCCCCCAGACCACAAATCTCACATGTACGACACAGCTTCGGATATGGGCTTCAACCCTGCTGGTGCTTGCCCATCCTCGCATCCTATCCGTATGCCACAGCTCGCGTACGAGACTCTGTGGGACACTGCTCAGTTTAATAGCATGTGGTCTTCAGGATCTCCAAATCCGTTCGTCTTGAGTTACGGTGACAAACTGGGTTACGGTACTCACGCCGACTACGTCTTCGGCTGGAAAGGCGACTCGCTTCAGCGGGCAATGGATTCTAGTTGCATGTTCCAAGGTTGCGAGAACGGAAACCCACTCAAGTCGCAGTCTGTACAGGCGATGAATGCATGCAGCGTCAGTCGTATGGTCAACGAGAATATCGATGGGTGTAAGTTTCTTTTTATACACTCTAATGGCAGCCTATACTCATGACTCTTCTACACTAGGGCTCCCCGCCCTCCCTGGTATGGGACCTATGTAAATCTCGATACTATAGCGGACACGAGCTCGGAGATTCCTCCGTTCACCGGCGTTCCATCATTTCTTCCTCGTCATCACTTACATGTAATTCTTTACGAGTCGTTAAATGAAATATCAATCTTGCGTATAATCCTGAACGTTTATTTAGTGATATGTCCGAAATGCGGCTCGTGGACTCATCAGCATGACCCGTATTTCTACGAACGAGCCATATCGAGGTTTTTGGTCAACGTATAACATTCGTGGAGAGAAATTACTATGATCGCTTCTCTATTCCAATTTTGCACTTCGGCACATGGAAGGCGAACTGATCCCGTCACGCCGCCATCGCCACGAGACTATTACACTCTATTACAGGCTGCTTCCTGCATACAAATTATAATGAGCTAGTCATTGTAATCCTTCAGAGTAATCAGGTTCATGAGCCCTTCGCTTTTCGATTAGAAAAAGTCTTGAAAGGGTAGTTAACTCAGTTTCCTGTCCGAGGTGTAAGTATATGCGAGTCTCAAGCACGATTAGGGGCTATCGCATCTTCCTGAATATATAAACTCCAAAAATACTCCAAAACATCTAGGTGCAATATAAGAGACCGTGGGGGGTTGTGAATGAATGGTTGAGATAAGTAACTAAGGGAGACGGGAAACCACTGTCAACATCCAGCGGGAAGGGTAGAATCATCCTGGAATGTGTCGTCTGCGTTCGCACCAAGACCACGGCTGGCGAAGGCTTTGGCAATAACACATTTGTTGGCTCCATTGTATCGGATTTGGTCCGCTTGGATCCATGCATTCTTGGCGTCGACGACTAAATGTAAGTGTAAGTTTTGAAGCACTGAACAAATAGCAATTAGTTTAAGGGCTTACATGTTGGGTTGCAAGGCTGGACAGCGAGAGAATCAATGAACAAGCGCATGAAGACAATGTTGCCCTCAGCACCATCGGGATTCGTAAGCTTCTGCTCCGAGAATCCATGAGTATCAACTAGGGCGGCGTAGACGTTATGCAGCATGTTGGCCCAGACTTCACCAATTTCTGAGAAAAGGGGGTTGATATAGTGGCGCATAACGAAGAGAGGAAATGAACTCACCATGGACCTGGTCAAGCTTCTGTAGAGAGGCATAAGTGAGAGGGTTTGTCTGGGCGTTTGTCGAGTAAGGAAAGCTTCTGAGGCCAGCGGCAGTATTAGCAGCGTATGAAGCCATGATATAGTCCCGTGTTTGTTCGGAGGTTTGACCCATCCAGCTAAGATGAAATAAGAGGCGGACATGAGTTACATCTTGGTGTACCACTGTATGGGAGACGTACTCAGCCATAGCATCACCCCAGCCTTCTCCTAATCCACCAGATTCTGTGGTCTGCAAGCAGCGACCTGTTCCACCACCAGTCATACGGTTTGTAATTCCATGAGTCATTTCATGGATCACAATGTCGTTCTCCATTGTTCCATCACGCCTTGGCTAATGGTCCGTTATACAAGGTAATGAAAAGATGGAGTAGATGTACATACATCAGAACGCGTCCAAATGAACATGCGACAGACACCCGGTTGACCGCTGTTGTGCGTATGAAAATTAGACAAGGATGAAACAACGAGGAAACATGTAGCTCACTCGGGAGGGGTAGCAAAGTTGGCGTTGTTGACACCAGAGGCATCCTGGACGGAAACCAAGACTCGATCATTCTGTTGTCCGCCTTTGTTAAAGTTGCTCAGTTGGAAATTGAACGCCTTCTCCGTGAATCCATATCGGTAGGTGAAGTCATGCATAACATTGAGGATGTAGAACGCGTTCTGACGAGCGCCATTGAGATTGACGGGATCAGTGGGATCTCGGGTGTCATCGTAGGCTGCGTTGAAGTTTAATTCAGGAGAAGTTTCAGAAGAAACTTCCTGGCCTTTGAAGGCGAGAACGTTGTTGCCACTGAATCATCCACGTGAATGAAATATCTCTGAAGGGAGTAAGGTACACATACGAAGTTGTGGACGAGTTTCCGGCTCCAACACTGTGCCATCCTTGAGGAGATGAGAAGGAATCTTCAGGATCCACAAGAGTTTCCAGCCCTTCAGGGAAATTCTGCTTTGTGATTGGAAGGACAGTGTACTGTGGCCGCTGATCAAATTGAATCCCGAATCCCAGTTGTACAAGCCACTTACTGAGGCATGTGCCACCAAATCTGTCACGGAAAGTAGATCACCCGAATGAGCATCGATAAACGCTTCCAAATATCCACCAGTCTCGTCGTTCTGGAGTTGAATAACATGGGAAAGGGCCATTGAACCATCGCTCTTGACAAGGTATTCCAAGGTGGCGTTTTTGCCATTGTATTTGCCGTCAAGGGAATCTTCGATGCTAGAAAGGACCGACGTCCAGGAGACTGAAGCGTTTCCACTTGGAACCGTGACTTTGGAGACCATAATCAGTCATCCGACGACTCGGACTACAGCAAGAATGAGATTTACCTTTCTCCGCGTCAATGAATGATGAACCGAAAGAAACTACTTGATTTCCATGAGTTGCAATGTTTGCGACGGCGTTTGCCACCGGAATGCCATTCTACTACCCTTGAATGATATAATTCAAAGTAAAAAAAAAAAGAGAACACACGAATGACTGCCTGATCCAGCCGAATCCAGCCTCTCCATCGCTGTAACCAGACCTCCAAGCCAGATTGTCGGTTGTCAAATTGGCGATGGAAGCCGTTGACGCCATCAAATTCGCCGTCGTTGGACCAGCAGTCCCGTTGCCTTGCATCACAGGACCTCCTTTACCCCATACCTACACAGAATATACAGTCGTCAGTTGTCGAAGAAGTAAGCTCATTTACTCATTTAGACTGACCCTGAAAGTAGTTTTGGGATGGTAGGTTTCGATTTGCATCTGGCGCCTTCCAATTGTTCTGACGCGATGAGTGGCATGTCTCTTGTATAACGTGTTCGTGTTTTTCTTGAATGCGTGGAAAGGCGCAGCCTGGACCAAGGTCGTGAAAATTGTGGCGAGAACGAGAGTAAAGAAAGGAGCGGTGATTGCGACCATTGTCAAAATGATGAGTAACGTAAAAATAAACACGCAACCGGACGTGTAGAGAGAAATGCAAGAAAACGGACAGCAAAAAGAAAGCTAAGGAAATGGACAGAAAAAAGAGGAAGCCAAAAAGAGGGACGGGTGGAAGAGGTGTGAAAGAATCTTGATCTTGTTCTTTATATACGCGCCACAATGCCAAGCCGCATGTCCATTTATTGTTCGAAGCGGTTTTGTTGTTAACCAGTGCCTTGTTACCTTCGTGAGCTATACGGAGACAAGTTGAGTTAACTAGCTCATCAAGCTCTGGAGTTTATACTGGATATGAAGTTATCTATCAACGACGCAACGAGTTGAATTGATGGGGATCTGAGAACGCAACGATTCGAGAGATAATCCAAAACTTTTACACAGGTATTGCAAGCTGTACGTTAAGTGACTGCGGACAAAAGAGGTACTTCGTGCTGCGTACAAGCGAATGAAGTATCCTAATCAGACGGAAGTGAAACCTCAGTGCAATTATCAAGCGCCCGTTTCCATAGAGCGTTATTATAGGTCATTGTCTGACGATCACCTACAATGATCAAAGCACAACGCGCTCGGGTCCACATCACGTTCAGTCTCCTTGGATCTTCAAGAAACCCAACATCGTGTTCCACGTTGCTTCGTACGGAAGAGAAAATGATGATATCGCTCTCCCTGCCTTGGAACGAATCGATGGTCGAACTAGTAATAGTTCCTGGAAGTTTATGTCGCAGAGCTTGGATTTGCTTAGTGTAGGGTGACAAAACCGTGATTTTGAGGTCTGCCAATCGCGTTTCTTCTTCCACACCTTCCCTCTGAGCAGTCAGAAGCGGTAGCAAGCTGTGTATGACTTCGACTTGTCCTTGGTTACTCTTTGATCGATCTCCCATGTCTTCCTCGACTCCGCAGTGAATAAAGACTGTGGGTACTAGAACGCCGTCCTCAATTGGCCAAGGAAACTTGGATGCAGCCAAGAAGTTAGACACTTCCGCGTTGCCCTCGTAAGTCCGGAGCCGGCCTTCGTAAAACTCGTTCGATGGGAATATATTCAGGTGCTGTGGCGAGCGGTACTGGATATCCAACATGGATTTGCTCATCCCAGGTGCGTCATCGATCTTAGTATATAGCCGCTCCAGCAAAGAGACATCATATTCAAGGGCTTTCGCCATGTTGCGTACAGTCGGCCGAAGTTGAACACTGGAATGAACGGGTAAGTTACGACGTTGATTAGAGATATGTAACAAGGCTTACTGATCACCCACGATGACCGCTCGTTGAATCTTTTTGACCAATGGGATGAGCGTGCAAGGCTCGGTGATTTGGGAAGCCTCATCGATGAGGGCAATATCAAATTCAGTTTTGCGGAGAATGCCAAGACCAGCACCTATAAGTCGTGTTAATACACTACGTTGCCTCGAGATTATCAGATGGCATACCAGCACACGTCGTGAACACCAACTTTGCTCTGTCAACACGCTCCTGGGCTTGCTTCAAGAGCCGGTTGTTCTCAGTTGTATCTCCACCAACTCGAGCGTTGATAGTGTAATGCTGTAGCGAAACGTGAACCCTGGACTGGTCCGTCGCTACTCGTAAGATTTGGTCTTCGCTGAGTAGATTCCCCGCTTCATTAATTCTGATAAATCGTTCAAGCACATTATCCACAGCTGAATCGGAGAGCTTCAGCAAAGCCATACATAAGCAATTGAACACAGCGTACCATTACGTGTTGACGCTGTCATCAGGATTCGGGGTTCGCTTTATGGCTCTGGATTATGTCTCGAAGGACGTTGACGATGACTTCCGTTTTGCCCGTTCCTATCGGGAAAATAAGGAAGTTATACAAAGATGTAAATTACTTAGCATACCTGGAGGTCCCCAGATTAAGGCCAAACCATTCCGCCAAGACTTCATTGCCACAGATTGGCTTTCGTTGAGGTTGGGCGGTGGAGGGTAATCGGGTCCTTCAAAAGAGTGTACAAGCGGTTCTCGGTCCAGGTCACCAACGATGAGATTATAGAAGGCGCAACACTCGTAGTGCTCGGAAACTAGCCGTTGGATTGCTTCCAACATGGCTGTGGCCGTCGCTAATCCCATTATCAGTGAGCGGTTGCTAGATTAGACATATCACATACCTGTACTGCCTGCATCATATATATTCCAATCCATTACCTCCATCTCTGGTGGCGCAGGATGCACTAAACGAATCTTCAATTCTCCTTTCACGGTCTGAATGACGAGGCCGTCCATGATTGGTGCGTCAATCCATCGGTTTTCCGCCTTCGAGGCTGCCTGAATACGAACGTGCGAGTGTAGCCTTATAGGGCTTCTGGCGTCAATTCGGACACTTGCAACGACCTCAGAAGTGCTGTCGTAACCTTCAGTGAACTTCAGTTTGGCCTGTATAGGAGCTGACCCCTGCTTCTTCCTTGGTCGGCCATCCTCGTTGCAGGGGCACTCATCTGCAGCTTCTTCCGCCCGATCAAAGACGACTCCAAGGGCATGCTTGTGGCAGTACGTTGACGCGAGAGATGGTGGACAGTATTGAACGCGGGAGTCGTTTAAAACCAGAAGAACTTCTTGAACAAGCTGTTTGGAGCGTACTGAGAGTGCGGTGAACATTAGAAGATCCGTGTACTGATTCATGGGAAGTAATCCAATGGAGCGAGCAATTTTCTCCAGGGCAACCAGGGCCGCTATCTTGGTGTCGTTCGCAGATTTGATGATGCCTCTCGCCAAACCAATCGCCATGGGCTCCAATTCTTCAGGTAGCTGAAGTTCGTCATTTGGAGGTCGATTTTTGAGAAGACTGAAGGCTAGTGAAGGGTATTTGTCGATCCATGTTTCAGCAAAGTCTCGAGAGAATGGCTCCTGCTGGATAACATAGGAGAATACGAGGAAAAGCTCGTCTTCAGCGTGGTATTTAACGGCGAGTTGCATGATCTTGTGGATATCCGGTAACATTTTCCGAGAGAGGAAATCTTCCATTGTGTCTGGTGTATGCTTGGGTTGCTTGACACCGGGTCCGATGGTGAAAAATGCCCCGCAAAGATGCGTGAAGTCTTCGGTCGTCCAATCCACATCGTTGAGGTCATTGAGGCGATATGGCGCAGGCTGTCTGTCAAAGCGTCTAACAAATTCTTCTGTTGGAACACTGTAGAGATTTGTCAAGCTCTGACGTAAAATAAAAACTTGAAAGTAACATACTGATCAAACCAGAGATCGAATAACTGGTGTGCAACTCGATCTCTGTTGGATACGACATGGATTTCAATATTAGATAGATCATTCCTTTGAAGTCGTCCTATTTGCTAGCAGCCGTACAGCTTCAGCGGGAGAGAAATGAAATGGAGCTAGACACCTACTCGCTGAACTGTAGCAGAAATTTTTTGCAGGGCAATGCTGACTTGAGCATTCTTCGAGATGAAAACAAAAGTATCACGAATATTCTTGTTGTATAGCTGAAATCTGTCTTCTCCAACATGAAGGCGATACCCAGAGGTGCATGGACGTGTATGAGCGACAGTAGCGGCGGATTGTGGGAGGAAAGAAACGACCACAACGTTTTCGCTGACCTCAGGATCTTCGTCCCACGGCACCGGCCCGCGTATAAAAATACCGACAGAAACTCGCTCGTTGGGCTATTATTCTTGAGCTCAGAATCTGTCAAGGTAAAAGTAACAGTTGTGATGAACAATACCTGTATTAAAATGAGTTTCCTGGTGTAAGCCTGTAGCGCCATCCTCATATACTCGAAAAATGTCACCATTCCACTTCGTTTTGAGGAATAAAGTCGATGAAGAGCAAATGGATGAGCCAAGTTTCGTTGGTAAAGGTCCCATGGCGTCAAAATATCTGACCGTATTAGAGAATTCCAAATCTCCGGGAAGTCGGAATCTGAAATCGAAAGCGTAGCGCTCATCTCGTGCTTCTGTGCTGTTGTCAGTGCTGAAAAGTCCAACTGAGTGAAAAAGGGCTTTATATCGATATGATATCTAGTGCACAACCGATAGGCCAGGTTGAATAGCTCATACTCGGAGACTGAGTTTTGTTGACTCTGCAGAAGTCGAGTAAGGAGCGCCTTTGCATCTGTCTCGACCATGGTAGACATCTCGGCACGTCTAGATACAGATGCGGCGAAATCTTGAGCAAAAACATCAAGTGCCTGCTCAAGACGATCAAGAATAAACAGGCCTTCCTGCTCTGGTGGTTTAGTAAGGCGTTCGGGAATTTTTATGTTGGCTCCGTCGACCGATTGGGAATGAAGTGCGTTTAGTTCTTGGCATTCAACACAAAGAGCACCTTTGGGGCTGCTCCGCGCCCATTTGGCATGTAACGCTGAGACTCTGGCGACACCAGAGCTATATCCGACAGACGGTTTAGCTTCTATACCCTAAGACTGGGGACTAAGTCTTGCTCACGCATTATAAGAGGCAAAGTGAGTCGCGAGATCTAATCTCGTGATGTCTCTTTTGTTAATCTCCTTGTTGCCAGGATAATCGTAAGACTGCAATCAGGTGAATTATGCATGGGGTAGTGGTTTAAAATTGTTGATCATAAATTACCTACCTCGGATATCTTCTTAGGGATCAGGTCTGAGTCCCAGCAAACAAAGAATTCGTCACCTAAGCAAAAATAAGTCACATTGACGAAAACTTCCAACTCAAGGAGTAACGCTGTACCATCGAGATCCCCTCCACTGCTCATTGATGGAGGTGCATGGCGACCAGGCTTCGCAATACTTGCAAATACCAAGCAGTCTGTTAGATGTGCAAGACTAGGATGATGCGTAGCCCTCAGTTTCAGAATATCACCTAAAGTCGTCAATTAGTACCTTTGGTTTTCTATAGAAAATGATCCTACCCGGATGTAAACATGGGTTTCGAACGATAATTACATCCCCGTGAACCGGAGTAGTTGGCCCTTCTCTTGACATCGTTACCCGAATCTGTACCTCTCCTTCTTTCAACACCTGAAACGGATCGCATACGCCATACAACCTCCTCGACTTGTGAACGATTATCCTGGATTTGTACCTGTTCGTCAAATCTTGCCTGCCGCCAGCGATTTCGCTATTTTGAAGTCTTCTTATTTCTTTCCGGACTGATTCATTGTCAAGTCCGTCTAACAGGGCTCTTTCAGCTTGAGAGTGCTGCTCCAAGCAGGAAAGAAAGTCGAGTGCTTTGACCACATCTCTGGACGCGTCCGACACCCAATTGAAGTACTGCTGTTGCTTGGCAAGGACGACCTCGTCAGTAATACCAAGACTGGACAGAAGCACGATGACATCGTTGTTGAGTCTACCAAACGTATACGGCCGCGAATGTCCCACTACGGAAAAAGTATGATCAACGGTGGTCGTGAATTTCTTCATGCTTTTCCGAAATTCGGCGAGATGTTTCTTTTCTTTGTCTAGTTCAGGGTGAAGCATGAGGACACCTTTATAGCCGAGGTATCTGTTGATCACTAAGCACAAACCTTATGATGAGAGTTGGTTGACGTACCTGATCTGGAATATAGTCGGGGTATAGCGTTTAGCTCGAAAGGTGATTCTCTTCGCCTTGCTCAACTGTACTGCCAGGTACTTCGATATAAGGCCACACCCGTCTGAGAACACTTCATCTCCAACGCTTATATCTGGTATATCGCCAACCAACTTTGGGTCAAGATTGTAGTCAATCTGGGCGGCAGAGAATAAGAGTCCGATCCGTTTCGCACCTATTCAGCAATGTTTAGAAAACTTATGAATGAGATATAGAGGCGCTATCTTACGTTTTGCGGCGTTCATAATTTTACTGAAGCTCCCCATGCTGTATATTCTTTCGTCAAGCTCGTGGTCCGAAGTTGCTTCCCGAAGAAAGCAAGAGCGTCCGCGCTATAGCACTTTAGGAATGCTTGACGCGGTAAAAATCACAGATCTTACCAGCTGACTGTTACTGTGCCCATAGAAGCGATATTGCACGCCGTTTAAGAAAAGTCCCCTCTTGAAGAGTCTCACAATATAATCCACTGCAACCCTCATTGGTTGCTCTTCAAACCGAAATCGCCTGTCAAGACTAAGAAGAACAAATTTTGAAGGATCGTCGGCATTGATGACACGGTTGGAAGGGAACTGATCTATCGTTAAAGAGATCACTTCATTCTTTAGGCTTACAACCTTTCCATAGAGGCCGGGACGTTTTGGAAAGATTAACGAGGAAGGAGGAAAGCGAAAATTCCATTCGGCGTCGTCGAACGCCGGCTTTTCACGAAGAGTGATAGGAGGCATGAACAATGATTAATGAAGAGATTGGAGTCACTGGGGACCAACGATCGATCGATAGGCGCCCGTCGTGGGATCCTGCACGGGCCTTTCCGCAAGCTAGAATGCGAGTCCTGAGATATGTTGTCCAAGTATAACTCTAATTGACAAGCTCACATGCGTCTGACTGACCGTGTCAGCCGTTAGATAAAGTGGAGAGTCGGACCTGCTTTCATCCTGATTCATCATCTCTATTCACAAAAATATGCCACTCCTCCCCGAGCGAAAGATATCATTCTATATTATAGGTCCATCAGTAAGCTCAATTAAGCCGTATATTACAATCCAGGCTTACTATACACCAACCAGTCCTCGGGCAAGACTACTCTTTGCGAAGCCTTATCAAAACGTCTTGGCATCCACGATGGTGCCTTCGTGAGAGAGGTAGCCCGGACGGTTATGAAAGAAAAAGGTTACTCGCGCGACACGATTGGATCTTTACAGATGCAAAAAGACATCATGGAGGCCCATTTCGTACAAGAAAGTAGTCTGGACAACTCTGGTTTCAAGATTCGTGTATGCGATCGTTCGGCTATTGACGCAGTCGTCTATGCTATTTTGACTGCAAATAGTGTCAAAGTAGGAGAAGAGCGTCAGCAGGCTCTCACTGAATCTCCAGGGTTTCAGGAAGCACTGAATCGCTACAGCGACCAGCGCTCGATTGTCCTCTTGCTGAAGCCAGTGCCGGGTTGGTTGGTTGACGACGGCGTTCGAAGCCTTGAAGAGCAGGATCAATGTCTGAGGGTATTTAAGAAGCTTTTAGCCGATTTGAAGTTATTTTACTTCGAGGTCGGGGAGGAGATGAAATTCATTGAAGAGAGGATTAACTTTGCGATGGGGCTCGCCAAATTGTAGCATTTCTTAGTACCATTACACCGGCTTACTGGTTGCTAGCATCTCTGCAATTTGTACTCATGGCCGTCAAAAGTGTGGAAAAATATATCACGTGGCCTTCGCCAAAGCGCGTCGCGTCGCCATTAGAGTACACCCAGAGCGTGTAATCTTTATTTGATCGCCACAACGATCTGTGAGGCAGAATTAAGCCTAATAAATAATATTTATATAGAGCCTCAGCCCCCCAATCTTAATATTACATGCCGGAGCATCTGGTTTGATATTTAGCTTTTTCTGGCCAAGCCTTGAAATGTTTTCGAGGATTGTGCAGTCAAAAAGATATGTATAGCTCTAATTTTCTCTTGAACATAATTATGAGATACCTTAAAATCACTGACAGCAGATCTATGAGAAAACACCAAGCTTAAGGCAACATTTCTCCTGCAACAAATGTTGTGAAGTTTATGCAATTTATGACATCCAGTCAAATTTCTTTACCTGTGCCCGGTTTTCAAGATCTGGGTACCTCAAACTACAGTAATAAATATATATACCACATATACCTCAACTGCAAGCCACTCTATCAGTTTAGTTAAATATACATGGCCCTACACACCGAAAGACATAACAAAAAACAATGATTTCATATATCTATTATCTTTATCACATCAGGCTGCATCTATAACTCACTTATACAACACTAAATGGCTGTCAGTCACTGCAAGACATCTCAAAATTATGTTCAAGAGAAAATCAGAGCCATAAATCTCTTTTTGACTGCATGATCCTCGAAAACATTTCAAGGCTTG
>MU158036.1:0-13232 GCA_015657495.1 Crepidotus variabilis
ACGGCGATGACGGTCCCGACCTCCGCACGTTTTGAAGACTCTTGCGTTCCCGAACCTCGAGGTGTTGGACTTCACAGCTCTGTATGGATACTCATCCTTCAAGCACAGACGCTGGCATGCATTAAACTTGATCGTATTTTCAAATATCTCTTACCATGCCACATCCAGGACCGGGGCCAAGCAGGCTTTCATCCCCGAGACGTGTTTTCTTTTGCGCGCCGTCCACTGACTGGCGAAGACGGAGGCACATAGGTACATAGTGTCTTATTATTCTTTATCAACCACTGACCTGTCTCGTGTTCTTTCAAATAGGTACCCGTATATACCCCCGTTGCATGCGTCGACTGCATAAATGTAAGCACCATTCCCTATCTTATTGAACTAAAATCATTACTAACTAATTTTCTGGCTTTCTAGCCGCTCGGGTCATTATTAACGTCGAGCACTACCTCCACCGAGTACTTTATCAGGTATGTAAGTACTCGTGGTTCGCTTCGCCTATTTTCCTACTCCCAAAGCTAAAGAGTTCTGCTTTGCTAGATTCTACTACCGTAAATACCTACAAAGTGCAACATCACTTCAAGAAAAGAGGCTGCGCTGGGATGGAGATGGAGAAAGGCCGGCGATGGCTGAACGGCTTGGATAGAACACATAGTAAGAGCTCATTTCCGTTTGACTTCCCTTGTCTGCGATTCTTATAATGAGCTCACGCCTGTTCGCCAGCAGTGATGTTCTACAGCCGTTTACTTGATTTGAGAGTTCGGCTTCTTGATTTAATGCTTAAAATATTACTAACTACATCCGCAGGGCTTCCATTTGTGTGAAATCCGCACAGTAACATTTCGACAACTACCATGGAGCAACCGTCTTCGCGCATGGTGCCACCGCTTTGATGTGTACGTGTCCACTTGATTGTTATTATCTTCAAAGTAGTTATTTAGAGATTGCCAGACGGTGCCCGCGATGGTAGTCTAGAGGTCGTTCAGCTCGAGGTATGTTGTAACTGTCTAGTCAATCCTTTCTTATCTGACCACTCAACTCAGCTGTCGCACGGAGCACGCCCCAATTTCCGAGATCGGAATCGTCAACCTCACTGCAGTTTGCCCTCTCACACCCCAAACCCTTAGCTTTGCGAAGCGTTCTAAGACGCCACAGGTACCCATATTTCCAACTCCTGATCTGTGTCATTACTGAAGGTTAGACTTATCGCCCTAGGGCGCGGACAGGACACGGCTGGCTTCTGATTCCGATCATCCTGTCGATTTGGCATTTTCCTCTATACCTCTCACTGAAGATCTTGAATCACCCCCTGCACCTATCTTTACGCAAGACGCGGCTTTAAGGTTGACGACTGCCCTGAGTTCATCTATTCGATCCTCAGACCTGGCGTTCTTACAATCGCTCCTCTTTTCTCCCCGTATCCCTGCTTCATCCCCATCGGCGCTGTACCAATGCCCGTCCCGCTGCTCGTCAACGCTCCTGACGCCAAAGGCTGGAGCCCAATACAGCATTGTGTGGCAGCACGAAGCCCTTCAATTAAAATTCTGGACGCACTCTACTGTGCCGGCGCCGATATTTCTCTCTTTACGAGAAACACCTTTACACATTCTCGCGTGTTCTATTTATGACCCCTCATTCACATACTCTCTACGTCGATTCATCCTTCATCTCATTCAACATCTCCGAGCCCATTGTCTGCTCGTGATAAAAATGACGAAACCCCCCCTCAATATTGCTGCCGACCATGGTCACTCAGTTGGAATTTTACTGGCACTTTTGCATTGCGATGTCAGCTGCAACAGCCGGTCTCTGAAGAACGCTAGAGGGTGCGGATCTTTAACCTATATCCCCCACTGATGCTAACTGCTGGAACTATATTCGGCTCTGGACATCGAATCTGCAATCCAGGGCTTATTGTCAAGCCTTCGTGCGACATGTCCATCCATCAACCATTCTGCCGACGCAGCCCATATCCCTCAATTGGAAGACTGTGTCGGGGAGGCTAACGACCAATGTAACGCCATCGTCATTCACTCTCGAGGTCGCATTGGGGAAGCCTCTCGCATGGTCCAAGAACTCCAAGGCAATACAGACCAGATCGGCTCACTACGAAATGCCATGCAGATCGCTGCCAGAGGTAAGTTTCTGGTTCGAGAACTTACACCGCTCCCTTCAAGATGGCGAAACAAAGATTCGGAAGACTCACAAGCCACTTATGTCTGTCATGACAACTATTCGGACACTGCATCGTCGATCCAAGCATCGGCCAGCTTCACTCCTCGCGGCCACATCTCTCAGGCCACCCAAACCGCTCTCCTGGACCAATTTGGCGCCAAGCCCGCTTATCCCTGCAGCCCAGCCAAGACCGACCCGTCTGATCACTCAAAATCGTCCAAGACAGAGCAGACTTATTTTGAGGAGCTTTGCGAAGTCGACCGTGAGCTGTCTTTGCTACAGGAGATGTATCACATGCGACGGTATCGTAGCTTTCGTCGAGCTTGACTCGGTCGTGGGCCCAAGAAATATTTTGGTATTAGAGCTCTCTGTACCTTAGATTAGAATTGATTGCGGAGGATGTCCGTGTCTCGTTTACCTTCTGTACTGCTATTCAGCCAAGAGTCTCGCCCTCATTTTCGATGCATCACCGCCTGTAAGTCACGGCAATTGCTTTGTAGTAATATCTACAGCGGTATTCCCTCAACCGTGTACTATTATTAATTTCTTCTTTTGGCTTGCCGCTCCAAATTCTCGACTGATCCGCAATTCAACGCGGACTGGACTCCTTCCGAACTCATCGCCTCCCTCCAACCCCCACCATAACTCTATCCACTTGTCTCTCTCCACGGTATACATTTCCATATATGCGCAAAGACGACTGGTCCGTTGGCTATACAATTTCAATTTCCATCACCATTCCCATTACCATCGCGATCGATAGCCACCACGTACCTCTTTTCCCTGCCTCTTCAACAACCACTTCCACCTCCAGTTCTCCCGTACGAGATCATACAAACTACTACCTGTGCATTGAACTTCTCCCAAGCTATGTTAGCTCCAACAAAACGCCAAGAAGATCGCCTCAAGACTTACCAATCCAAATCATCCAATGCGCATAGGTTCCTACAGTGTGGCAAATGGCTGGCGATGGGAACACAGAGTAACAAGAGATCAAGGAAGGTAGAATAATCGAAGTATAGTGAGTAACTCTCGCTCTTCTTCATCTTTTCACCGACAAAAAATCGAGACATGCTTAACTGTTCCTCGGCGTTTCTTCTCTCACCACCTCTCGAAATCGAGAGGTGGACACGCTGAACCTCCAATGAACTTCCTGCTAACTACTTTACTTCGCTTCTAGATGTCTATGAATTCACTCTTTGTGTTTTCCAGCCTGCCAAGGACATTAAAATAAGTACTTTGTTGAACGGCGGTCATTATTCCGGCTGGAAGCAAGGTACCCTATCACCGCCAATCGTGACCTCCACAATGACTCAAAATGAATTTTGACGCTCGGTAAGTAAGTACTCGCTCTCAGTTCATAATCATAAACTGATTTATCACACTCTATTGCTACCAGTGACTACGAAACTCACAATCGCCGTCGCCATCCTGCTTCATCTAAATCAATTATCGAACAAACGGCTTCGCTGCAATGCTGTCAAAATAAACGGAACACAAGAACGATTGGCCGACGACTTAAGACTCGGATGCGCACAAAAACAACGGGAAGGGTCAGGAGGAGAACGGAAGGTACGAGGGCCAGTACCTTTACATCCGCTCGCTGTATCTTCCATCGCCACCTCTCGATTTTGAGAGGTAGGCCTTTTGATCTTCTCTTGGATGTCTTACTGATTCGGATGTCTGATATTCAGGTACCTGCACGATCTCTCTATTTGCTGGATTAGCATTTATACTAGCCAATCTACCTAGGTACTTGAGTCATCTTTGACGGGCAAAGCGATCATGAACGGTTATTTAGGCTGTTAACTGAGTATTTGCTCCTTACCTCTCCTTATTTCTCGAAAAACTAACAGATGCGGGCTCTGACACAGTGCGTCCCTGCGAAACTTACCATCGCCACCCTCACCTTTCCCCTTGCCCTTCGATATACCTCTACCTCTGCTCCTTCTCGTGTATGTATGCCCGCTACGAGAGTCGCCTGCATCCGACACAGCTTCAGTTCCAAATTATCAGCGCGAATGCAGCTCGAAGAAGGCCAAGCTAAAGCTTACCCGTAGCAATCATGCACAGACACAGCAGTAAATATCTAGGACGCGAATGGCTTGGACTATCTCAAGCATTCACTGACCCTTCTTTTTATCGGTACCTCTCAAGTCTTGCCTTCGAGAGATAGTCCTTCAATCATCCTTTAAATAACCCACTAACTCTTGCATTCCCGAACCTCGGGATGTTGGACTCGTAGTTCTGTATGGATACTCATCCTTCAAGAACAGACACTTGCAGGCATAAAACCTGGCCGTATTCAAATATCTCCAGTCATTCCACATCTGGGCTAGTGAAGAATATCTGCGCGCGCCTCTACATTGGAGACGTGTCTTGCGCGTCATCGTCTGCCTGGCGAAGAGAAGTCATAGATAACTCACTACTGCGCGTGCTCTCATTCTTCACAATAAATTACTAACCAGCCTTCTATTTTTTCAACTAGGTGCAGGCACACTGGTTCTGCGTCTGACATTACATACTGGAGTTACATGTGTAAATACCCCTCCCAGTTTCTTTGCTTTCAACTTAGGTCCCCGAGCTATTGTCGAGGTACAGTAATGAAACAAATGGACTACATTAGGGATGTAAGTACCTGTAATTTCTCTATGTCTAGTTACCAGCCGAAAGGTTAACGAGTTTTGTTTTGTTAGATTATACTGCTATAAATGTCCTGAGACGGAACAGTGCTTCAAAAAAAAGAAATCCCGTTACGGTTAAATGCAGGAGGTGAGTGGATAGAGATAGGCCAGGGGAAAGGAGTGTACACGGTCGACCTTCGTTTCTCGTTTACCTTTCTCGTCTGCGATTTGAAGGACGGGTAGTTCCATTTCCAGGACCGTTCTCTTATTTTGAAATTTAGGCCATTTGATTTACTGCCCAGACTTTTTCTAACTATCAATGCAAGGTCCGCATACACTCATACCGACCTGTTAAAACCACTGTCGGCACAACCCCCATCATATCTGTGGTATCGCATGGTGTCGCTCGCGCTTGGATGCCCCAGCTGGCAGCACCGCCCTATCGTTTCGACGCTCGTTCATTGGCCAAAAATCGGTCAGTTACATTTATTAATTGATAGCCGATCAAACATCGCCTTTTAGTGGATTTGAACTAAATAGTGTAGCTGATAGATCTCTGTGTAACCTAGAATCAGATACTTAATTTATTTGCCTTTATAACAGCACTGCCCACATCGTTAACCAGCGCACTCTTCAGCTGTCGCAGAGCCAGATTGGCCAGGTATCTGGCATACCATCTCCCAACTGTACCATTATGTGCATAGTCGCGCAGAATGTTGGCACGTAGTTGGATGGAATGGGGCTTAGAGAGGCAAGTAGCTTTGTCATACAAGCCCATGGACTGGTATCGCTTTCGTCGGTCGAACCTCTTTACTATCTTCTTTTCTCCCTATCATGCATGCCGCCATCAAAAACCTCACGGATAATCGGGCCGTTGGCTGTGTAACTTCGTCTACCACCATCGCAACTCCCCCCTTCTATCCAACAACCACCCCACCTGGCTCTCTGTCGTGCGCATCCATCAAGAGAATTGTCTGCACCAGAGATAGCCCCACCTCCACTTATCAGTAAGCCAGGGGAGGTCGTGCAGATTCCTCCCGATCGGATACGCGTAGAAGCACAAAGGAAAGAGCTGGGCAAACGGAGAGGAACGAGCTGAAAAGGACAAAATGATAAAGTTACGCTGAAAACCTTTGGTTATTTGCGACCTTCATTGTTCACGAACGGTTGGCATATCCCCAATTGCTTACCTGCTTTCTGTTTCTTTTGCTACATAGACTTTTTGCTTTTGAGGGGCTCACCCTTCAAAGTTTTAATCGAATTTCATACTAACTTTCTTTACATCTTCTTTAGATCCCTGCGCACTGTTTTCTAACATAATAATGAATCATTGAAGTGAGTACATACTGCAGTATTCATTACTACTCAGTGCTCGCCACCGTTAGCCAGGTACATGAGAGATACTTGGCCCTAACAGCTGTCCGCAATGTGCAATGTAGGATAGCGCTGGACCCAAGCTCATCATACTACGTCCATCGGCCTGATAGAGTCGATTATTCGTAATGGGAGAAATCGCCAGCAACATGCCTCTCAAGACCTCTCAAGCCTCTCTTCTTTAGGAGCGTGTGTCTCCTGTATTAAGGCCATTGTGGAGGGCTCTGCGAGTGGCCGTTTGCTGTCTGGGGTTCTCGGCCGAATTGCTGCATGAAATACAGGACTGAAACAGTGTGTATGATAGACTGTCCATTCTTTTAACGCATTACTCATCAGTTCTTAATCTTCTAGGTCACTTATTGTGGCTATAAGGCTTGCTGTGATATATGACAGTATATCCGGTTACCAAATCAAGTCGCCCAACCAAAGCCCAAAGATTCGGCCCGCTTGCTCTTGGTATGCACTTCCACTACCTCGTTCTCTATCCCGAAAAACAGATAGGTCTTTTTGCTTACTCTCTGAGGAGTTCAGCGCTCTACGTCTCTTCCTGCCTGTTCGAAACCGGCGCTGTACGTCAGCCGACGGACTGGATTCCTCCCCAAACCGTACACCCGTACGTTCTTCAATTTTTTTTTGCCTTTGAGCAATGCTAATGCCCTGCTATTGCTCTAGAACACTCTGTGCTGGGCATAAACAGCTCATTCGAAGTCTTGGCACGCTTCATCATGGAATGGTTAGCACAGCCACGACTGCACCAATTCACCACATATCTCATCGACAAGTGTCCCGATGGCCGATTTCTATGCCGTGTAAGCAGGCTGGAAGGCTCAAGTATCATCTCCGAAGTTCTCGACACCTGCCGCACATTTCTACGGGCTTGACATCGTCAGATGCCTTTTAGTACTTTCATACGCCTGCAGGCTACAAGTTTTTGATAAGTGCTGATTCTTCCCATCTTCCACATTACTAACGGCATCTATCTTTTATTAAGTTCTATCTGCAGAATCTGTTCGATCATTTACCATTTTCAGCATGTATCAGGGCGGCCCTCAGACGATGAAGTCTCTCGTTCACTCACAGGGAGCTAATGTATGCCCTTATCCCTCCCAAACTTAGCTGGCGGGTAAGAGTGTATATCTACACTGCTTCTTTGATGTGTCTGACTTATGCTGTTCTTCTGTAGTGACGATAATGAGTAGGCGCTATCAGCCTCTACTCTGATCTCCCACTTCCACTGAACCGCCTCTGTTTATGAACCTCCATGTTGACTTAGACACATTGGCGTTCAGAAAGACCTATTATACCAATCTTTTATCCTGTCCATTTATCTTTCAATTGACCGCTGTTCGTGCTGTCCTTCTGTCCCAGCGCTTCCTAAGTATTTCTTCAGGTGCTTTATGTTCCGAACGATCACATGAACCTGTCCTATAACATCTGCTGCGGAATAAACGTCACCAGAAACACCCGCTATATGATCCACCCCCCGCATCGTCATTTTCAGTGCCAATCGCAGAATTTTTAGACCCTGACGCTTGTGGGCCGTAGATCCCTCTAGACTGTCAAGATATCAGTGTAGCTGGCAGTACAAAACTAAGCAATTCTCGTTTCAACATTTCAGAAAACCTCGACTTCGGGCTTTAGGGTCGCTTTTTAAGTCACAGCAGAGCCCTGGTGAAAACTCGAGCTTTTGTACCTGCGCATTTTAGTCGACTGGGATGGTAAAAGTGTAATTTCTCTCTCGAAACAAGAGTTTTTATAACATAATGAACTCATTCCGTATCTGTACCTATGCGAAGTGGAGATGAGCGGTGAGTAGCTGACAGCATTGTCCATTTTCTATCCGCTTTCTGCCTCTTCCCCGTCTTCCTCGTCTTCAATACCGTCAAGAACATCGCTAATGTAAGATTTTAATGCTTGAAAGCTCCTAGGGAAAGATATAACGCTGCACCTTTCAAATTTAAGCTGCGCTCTGCCCCATATACAATCTCTTTCTACAACTCCCTCCAATCTGCTGTCTATGGAAAGAATCAGAAGATTCGGAAGGCAGGATGACATCCAGGATATAAGCGATTTCATATGGCGATGGCCATAGATTCTGCCAATGGAGGTGATGTTCGGAAATGGCTGATGGGGTGAGGCTGGTGAGAGTTCGATGTGCGATGCAATGTGCGGATAACATAAAGACTGAAGGTTTGGGCAGGTATGAAGAAAACATTGGATGCTTGCTGAGGTAGCGATAGGCCGCGGTATGCGAAAGAATTCGCCGGTAATCGCGAAGTGGCGTAGGTTTGGCCAGGCTGTGGCAAGCATTTTGAGCTGTCCATCACTGAAGCCATCGCAGGCAATATTAGGCGTCAAGGAAAACTCCTCTAGCCCAGTTAGTGCGAGCAAAGGTGACAGAGTATCATAAGATACAGCCTCGTCACTGTAGCCATCTCCAAATTCACCGTAGTCAATAACTTCGCCCACGTCCACGGACAGCGACTTGAGCATTCGAGACGTCTGGGCTAATGCATCGAAGATGTCCAAGAGCGCCGTCGATGTGGGTGGCTGTGGAAGAGAGATATGTAAAGCCAACAGTTTCGAAAATGAAACGACGCTGAAGACATTTACTGTGACATCCTCGGTGAAATCAAATATCTTCAGCTCGGTGAGGGTGGAAAGATCCATAATAAGGCCTTCCTCCAAGAATTTCTCTTCAACAAATGAATCGACAAGTCGCAGGGTCAGGCCATCTAATTGGGGGCATTTGGAGAGCATTCTGTAGAATGATATTCCCGGGACATTGACCGTCTCTAGCTTGAGCTGTGATAACGCGCTGAAAGAGTCAAGCCAGATAGGTTTTTCCAGGTGAGCTAATGTCATATCGAGGAACTGGATGTGATCCCGGCGAAGCTGCAGAATGCCGTCGAAAGCTTTGCTGAACTGGGACGAGTTATGCGGAGAGGAGCGGATGATTATGTGTGTTAAGGGTGAATGGCGCAAAAGTGAGCAGAATGGAGTGAAGTCGAGCTTTTCCCCGCGTGCGTTCACCGTTAAATTTGAGATGTTTGGACATAATGGCCTGGCAGTGACTTGAAGGAGTGCGGCAATCAATGGAATATCGCTATCGATGACATGCAGTTTAGCCATAAACTGCGCATGAACATGCAGCGAGTCAAGCTCAGATGAGCATTGCAGACATTTGGGCCGTTCTGATGGTTGAGACCCGCAATCGCAGCCCAGTAACATGATGAGGGGGGCAATGTTGCTCTGGTGTTGAGCCCACAGGAGCCTAATCGCCAGCGAGTAAAGATACTTGCTAGCTAGACAGGTCGACAGAAGATCCCGGCGGTTCAAGCTGTTAGTAGCAAGTATTCTGTGAGCCACCTCAGCTGGAAGTGAGGGCATAGTATGGGTGAAACGATAGATCTACGATTGGAAAGCTCAGACCGGTTCGGGATGATCGACAGCCGAATAGAACAGGGTGCCGCTCTCGGGCTACAACTACCTCCACCTGCAGTTTCTCTCATAACAAATTCTTATAGATAACTACTTGCGCATTAAACTTCTCCCAGGCTTTGTTAGCTAAGATAAAATACCAGGATCGTTACAAGATTTACCGGTCCCGGTCCAATGCGCACAAATTCCAGAAAGTGTAGAAAGAGTAGAAAACGGCTGGAGGTGCGAACCCAGAATAAGAAATGATAAAAGAGGGTAGAATAATCGGGGTAGAGTGGGTAACTCTTGGTCTCTTTTATCTCCGCCGCCGGCAAAAAAATTGGGACATAATCAATCATTCATCGGTGTTTTTTTGTCTCACTACCTCTCTACTTCGATGGATGGACACTTAAGACTTTCAATTAAACTTCTTACTAACTATTCTATTTTACCTGTAGATACCTAAGCACTCACCGTTCGTGAAAACTCATAACAAATGCTTACACTTGGCAGGTAAGTTTTACTCCCCATTTCGTGCTCACAAACTGATTCATCCGGTTTTCAAGCCAAAATTTACCGGTCAAATACATGTAGAAGCCATAAAGAAATATAGAATGCAAATTAAGAGGGACGAAAGATTAAGAAATATAAATCAAGCATACGATGTTAAGGATTCTTTGGGTCTTTTATCTAGGTTGCCCCTGCATGGTTGGGAGTTATTTGAACCATTCCCTGGCTCTTTCTATCACTGCCTCCTGCTTTCGAGAAGTAGACCCTTTCCATATTCATTAAAGGTCCTACTAACCGGCTCACTCTGCTAATTAACTTGGCCTTTCTTTAACCCGCACATACTTTATGATTTATCAGAGTAGACTGTTTGTCAGAAGTGTTAATCAAGCTAAATTCTGTATTGGTATTTAAAAAAATTGCCTATGGTCCACCGAGTATGAGTGCCTCCTCGTCTAAGTTGCTATCGTAATCCTCACCACCCACTACACCAGCTGCTGCCACGATCTCTACCTTTTCGCCCAGTGCCAAAGCCTCTGCCCAGGCATCGCTCACCCGGGTGGAGAAGGTGATTGTGGCCCCGATATTCACAGCACCATACATCTTTGTGGTCCCATGTAACTCTGCCGGGCGAATGGCCATCATTGTACCAGCGGCCTGACGGACCAGAACCTTCAGGCCAACATCGACAAAACTGGCCCCACCATTTGGGGGAGGTTCCAGTACTGGCTCTGCTGCTTTCTTTTTCGAGTGGCGAGTAGTCATCCTAGGAGGCGGTTGAGCTGGCTCGGGCCTGTGATAGTCCCGCCTGACGCAGTAGGTAAATGCAAATGTGCAGTAGGCATTATCGGTATGGGTCCAGCTATCGAACAGATATGAGAAATATTCTGTTAACTAAACGGACTAGAAAACATACGCTTCGTAGCCTCTTGAGAGGTAGCCTTCGGGAGGGGCACGTTCTGCGGTAGGAAAGGTGTACTGCATTTCACCGATCTGGATGTGAAACCCATGGCCTAAAGATTGAGTGAGTTACAGATGTACTGGAAGGGTTGACTCGGAGCACTACCTTCGGAAACATTTCGGCTCGCAATACGGGGGAGGTTGAATGACGCTAGTCTGTCGTTGACATGGTCAAGGACTTCCCTTGGCATCATTGAAGTGATTAAGCTCCACACGATGGAAAGAACGCCAATGGCGTCCTCGTCTTGCTGGACCATTGTGCCAGCGTCAAGATTTTTGACAAAGCTCTTCGCCCATCCCAGGACTCGAGCATGACGGGCGCCTAGATTCATACCTACCTGTGACATCTGGCCACCATGTGTGGGCTAATGAGTGGTATCATTGATTTATCATCATTTTGAGCAGGAATATAACATACTTACCCTCACGTTTCGCCGCACTTCACATGCAGTTTCGATGACATCAGCCATCCAGGCTGAAAGTTCGGCGGAGAAAGGGGCGTCTGTTGCAATGTTTCTGAGAATGACGAGCTCAATCTGTAGATTGTCTAAATCCATATATGAGTCCTAGCACACAGTTATTACAAAAATTTAATGCTCACTTCGGTCACCAGCTGGAAATGAATAAAATATAGCCGAACTGTCAGTATCAACGCGGTAGTACCCTGTAGATTCAGCAACATAGATCGTATTGGGCTCTTGGATCTCGCTGAGATACTGGTAGTGTCGAACTTTTTTATCCCTGTGCCGAGATCTCTCGATGAACTGGATTGGAAAAGGTGGTTTAGATATCCCATTCAAAGTATCGCCAAAAAAAAAGGGCTCAGAGATAACCCCAAGCTGCTTCATCTGGCAATTTTTTAGCTATAATGAACTGTTCAATAATGTAGATGGGAAGACTACTCACAATTCTGCGCTTCTCCCAGTGCATGCTACCATGTGATTTTGAGAGACCACATTCCCGGAGGTACTGCTTCACTGCAGTGAAGACAGGCTCCTGCCGAGACTGTACAGATTTTGAACGGTTTAGGAGTGTCCCAATCTCCTCGTCCTGTAAGCGGGCACTGGGCATAAGAGTCTAAAATATGATTGAATAAGACTAACCATGAAAGGCCTGAGGAAAATCTCAGATGCTGCCTGGGCGAGTATGTATGTGACGGCACCCAGAGTGGTAGAGCTGCAGCTCTCCAGCAGCTGGACAGTGTTTCGCGTACAGATGTAGGCGTCCCCTGCAGCGAATGTCAGTGGCCAGACCTGCATGTCATCTGAATATACTTTCAACGGCTACTGGCCTCCTGCTGAGCAGCTTTCTTTGCCTTGCCTTTCTTTTTGCCCATTGGTGGATGTTACCTGGCCAGCGGGTAAAAACTAGCAGGGAAGTGGCGCCGGGCGCGGTGGCCGGTGTTTTTACCGGGTAAGCAGCACGAAGGCTGTAGACTGTTTCTGGCCATGCTTATTATTAAAGGCACCTAGCCAAACACTGTGCATTGTTTACTTACGCAGGGAAACTCTCAATATTTTGATGAAACGTAAAAGAAAATGACATTAGCCTGCGTCGTCCTCATACTTTGAGTGGCCCAGCAATCTTGACCGTTGGGTTATTGGTCCGAACAAGATTTGATGGTACAAATAGGATACAAATAGACTACATCAAGGCTTTTGCTTTAACTTTCCCCCAGGACTTTCCCTACCAATCCTTCCCGCCCGGTTTCGCACCACAGGAAATGTAAAACCAGCTAGACCAACGGTAATGGATTCGAAGGCTGTGAAATAACGCCCGAGGTCTGTCCAGAGGTCTACATTGGCTCACATCACACTGTGTGTAAGGCCTCGTGGCAAGGTCGCAAGAGACACAGCCTGGCCACGTTCACGACCGCCGCATCGCTACTGCTTTCTTTCTTCTCTCCTCTCCTCATCATCGTTACAGTTTCACAACATGGACCCTGGTCATTGTGTCCAGCGTTCGTTATTCTCCCTGAACATTGTGTCCAGCAAGAAAACTATTCAGCAGCCTCACCCGCTCAACTCTGCATCTATCTGGCGCTTCTGAAGCTTTGCTTTTGGTTGCATGGAATGCCCACAGGAAATTCTTTTGTAGGTAGGTATCCATTCACTTGCTATAGGTTTTGATTCTGCCTTAAACCCCTTTGGATTCAGTTCATAGCTCTTTTTG
>MU158037.1:0-13093 GCA_015657495.1 Crepidotus variabilis
GACCTTGTGGTTGCTCCTTACACCACACAGGTTGGACGGCCAAAGCGAAAGCCACGGGGACGGAGTCAATCCACTGCCCCCTCACGGTTTGCAACTCCTCAACCAGATGTACTACCCCCATTGCCTGCGCCGCCCAAACCTGTGTCCACCCAATTCGATAAAGCCATCTCCACCAGCAATCTGCCTCCCTTGGATGACTTGTACTCTATGCCTGACCAGCCACATGGACCCGATAGTCGGCCTTTTACGCCAGATCCTACTAACCTTACCGACCTCCGACTCACTTCGTGGAATGACAACATGCTTGATGATGTTTGGGCAAACCATGGTTCTGTGCAGCAATACAGCCCATTGTTGGACTCCCGGTGGGGCCTGCCACACGGGCCAGATCAGTTTGCTGACCCTCAATGGGATTTTCAACAGGCCTCGGTCGCTTCTTCACTTAAAGCTACCACTGGATATTTGCCGGGAAACCCTCCCATTTCAACCTCGGGTCATGACCCGGGTAATGGTTATCTTGGTCAAGCACCAAATAATGTTACAAACAATTTTCCAACTTCCACATCAACTTCATTCGCCAACTCTTCCACTAATCCACTTTGTAATATAACCACCTCTTCATTGAATAATCCTACTCAAACCCATAGTGGATCTCCCGCAAAAACGATAATCATAAAAAATGTGCTTTCTCCGGGTCCGCCCACCCCAAGACCTGTCAATCCATTGGGTTCTCAAATGAATCCTTATGAGTTTACTTTTACTCAGGAACCTCAAATGCCAAAATCTACTCCAATTCCAACCAGCTCAATGGACCAGAATCAGCCTTTCGTACATGAACCCATAAATGCTCAGAGGTCCACTGTAATGGCTTCTCGCCCGAAGTCAAAACGCCCCCGAAGGGAAGCTACACCACCCGAGACTCCCATCAGTGGGCCACGCCATAGAACCCGAACAACCAACGCTGAAGGTGACGCATATGAAATGCCCACACACATGGGGAAATCTACAACGGCCCGTAAATCAAGGAAGAAAAAGCCAAAAGAATAGTTACATCCCATACCCCACTCACTTTTAAATACCCAAACGTACTTTACTTTTGGGCCGATACTGTTTTATTTCATATCACTGTTTTATCTCGCTAAATACCCAATTCGGATCCAACTACAACTATTTTACTGTTGCTCTTCTATTACTTCAATAATCTTCGGACTCGGGTCTCTTTAGCTCCAATAGTCATCTGTAATTCACCCGAACCCATAAATCAAGCGATCTCTCACAATTGGCTTTGCCCGGATTCGATGACCCGGATTTAATGAAATCTACTTTTCTCCATTTTACTGCCCGGTTTTTATTCACGCGAACAATTCTTTTTCGCCCGTGAAAGGTACAACAACCATGACCCAAACTACGAAAACCTGGAATACCCGGTTGACCCCACCCGAGAGTCGCCTGGGCATATCCAGTGGATGGCACCCGAGATTGCTTCTTTGGCAATTGTATCGCCCGGGTAATGTACCCGACTCGCTCTGGCTGCCACCCTTAACCTAATTGGGAGGCAGACTCAGCTGAACCGTGCTAGACGGAACACTGTCACATTCAGCTGAGTCCGCTGCCCCGTGCCTCACGGTACATTGTCAGGCTCCGCTGAGTCGTGCCATACGGACAGCGGCGCTGTTATATGTGATCTTTGAGTGATCTCGTAAGTTCTGTGGTTTAGTCGGTTTTTATTAATACTGACCAAGCTTATCTTCTTGCTAGACCACGAGTGAGAAAGATGGGTCAACCGCTCGAGCCAGTCCAAAAACCGGTATATTGCTCGCACCAAGCTTGCAAAAAATCACTTATATTAACAACGATCTGGCGGAGCCAGTGTGGTGTACGATGTGGGAAGCGGATGCTCCGGATCCCAGCGTTCTCTCGTCGTGGCTCGGTCTGGGGCTCTCCATTGTGGGTCTGTACCCAAGCCTCCCGCAGCCATATGCTATCAGCGTTGGAGCTCTTAGCCTCATTTTATCGACCGTGGGCGTGTACGATTCCACGACAGTCGTTGCCCCGGCAAAGCCTGAGACGGACACACTCTATTTTAAGCAAGCTATGTGGCGGGCTGCTTTCCGTACCCCTAAGTCTGGGGTCAAGACAACCAGCAACGCTGCGACTCTCATTCGCGTTCATGTCGTCAATCAGACAAAGGTGGTCATTACCCGCGCTCAGCAGACATATCTTCCGCAAGGCAATGTTATGACCTCCAAAATCTTTGCCGACCCTGGAGTTGCGAAGGATCTCTTTTCTATCATAATGCCCGATGAATTGAAGATCCTTCCGTTCAGGATCTACGAAATTGCGGGGTTGGTCCCTCAGAAAGGCCCTGTCACAACCGATAACACCTGGTTCAAAGGGCCCGCGGCTGTCACTTTCACTCGAGGAGAGCTGGCGACCGTAAACACCTCAACCATCGATCGTACAACCCTCACTCGACACGGACACCTTTCCATTGAATATCCCAAGGACACTATCTTGTTCAAATACAACAGCAGCGCCGTCTTGATATGCGTCAAAGATCAGCAAACAATTGGCGACGATGGCTACGACTTCTTCTGGATTGGCAACACAGACAAATTGACTTTCCTTCGATTGTCCGCGTCCAAGATTGCAGGTCTCGCCGGGAAGATAGATATTGGTTTTATCAGCAGCGAAGATACGTTGAAGCTACGCATAGCAGGAAGGTATAAAGGCTATAGGGTGTACTGGATTGAGCCCAGAAAAGACCCGGGGACAAACAAGAACGCGGATTATCTGTGCGCGGGAAACCTCGGTCCAAATACAACCATCTCAGCTGCCGATGACTATCCCACGCGGCGGGTCATGGTACGCATAACCAACTGGCATTCGGAGCTTAGGACGGTGAAGGTGGCCTGATTCAGACATGGCAGATTCAACCGGGGAACAGAAGTGTAGAACTTCTACTAGGTAGCTGACATAGATATAGCCTCACCTGATAGCTGTTAGCTTAATAGAGAAGTAGTGCTTAGTGCGAGTAGTGTGAGTGCAAGAGAAGTTATATTATAGTGTTGTTTAGACACTGTTTATATACTACAGACAACAGTGCACGGACCATGATCTACATTGTTTGAGATATCAAACAATGGTACAATGGGAGTCAACAATGGGCATAGCCTCCATTGTTCTAGACGCATTGTTATGTGTCCATTGATGGAACGTCATTGTTCCAATAATAGAACAATGTAAGTTCAACAAGAAGTAGTTAACTGCGCTGACAAATATAACGTCACTATTGGATATAACCCTAGCTACGCTTTTTGAAACTTTCAAGTCCAATTACCACCCAGATTGTGAAATGTTCTCTGGACTTCCAGTAGAAAATTATCCACGTACATCTTTTCTTTAGTCTGCCGACCTCCCAAACTCCATGAGAACATCAACGACTGTACCTGTCCACTTCTGCTAGGTAGCATTTGTCAATCCTGGCGCAACCTCGCATCGTCTACACAGGAGCTGTGGACATATATTCACATAGCTCCTTCTCAATCTTCTGCCGTTAATCAAAGTCACCCTCCGGAAGAGTGGATCAGTCGAACCGGGACCGGACCTCTCGACCTCGTTTTCCAAATGACACCTGAAACAATCGATGACAGTACCAGGATTCAATTTAGCCAGATGGCCTATGAGGACTATCCATACGAGAACTACTTCAGACCTCTTTGGATCGTAGGCATGCGGATCGGCAGAGAGTGGATGTTCAAGATAGCTTAAGGTAGAATAAGGGTGTGATAATGTGTCTTGTACTGAAATCGGCGAACGGGCAATCAATGAGTCGAGGACCTTTCGCCCTACGTGGTAGTCTCTCAAAACAAATCAATTTAAATGTATTTTGGGCACCCACAGCGCCCAATGGTTCCCTATTCTCACATAGTCCGACAAGTAAGCGCATTTTCGGGCTCCAGGGGATGGATCAAAACAGATTTATAGTGCGACTGACGCATTTTAAATGTTCTGTACCCGTGTAGAATGGGTTTTATTTGTATCGACTAAAACCGAGCGATTTGGCTGTTCATGCAATGCTACGGCTCAAAGCCTAACTAAGGTACATATTTAGAGTCTGTATACTCCGATGATGAAGTGCAGAGGGGGTTCAGGTCAATATTCTCGTGCGCAAGGTCGCTACGCTGAGTGTCGTTGATATCATTGGAGTCGTAGTCATCTTTGTGGCTTTTGTTAGGGGATAAAAACTCGACATCGAGGAGATGGTCATGCATTAAAGAAAGAATGCCTCGGTCTACAGGCAAGGCTGAGAGATCCTGTTGAACGCGAGGATATTCCGCATTACAAGCCTCTCTCAGCTTCGATTTTTGGAAGCTATGGGCGAGACCGAAAATCGCGAGAGGCTTTAGACCTATTTTTTTTTTGATGAGACTGGACAAATTTTGCCATTTCATAAGATGATGGCTCACCAAACAGAATCCTCATGGTGGAAGTCCCGAAAACGGCCGCGAAAATCCCTGCAAAAAATGTCCAGAGACCTCCAACTTGGGAGAACCCAGAGAAAACAGATTGATTTTGATAGTCCTCCCGTGACTTGCCACTCTGAAATGTCATGCTGCACACATATCCTAATCGTGCTGACATTTGGGTCCCTCAGGATAAGCGGAGAGGCGACCGGCCCAGATGCCAAAGGATCTGAATAGACGTGTGGCATATCGCCTATAACGGTGTCCTCGTAGATCTGCTACATTGTTAACTACTTTCAAATCGACGGCAGTAGCTTCGTAAGTACTCACATCAAAGATGCCCAAGGAGCTCAAACCTTGAAATTGGAACTTTCTTCTGATCGCCATTTTAACCATGCCGACAAGGTTGACTCCTGGAATCAAAGTTGTCGGAGCCGTCAGGGTCATGACTCTTTTGACATCCGGATTTGTAGCCAAAAATATTTGTACTGAATCTCGACTGGTAAATCCAAGACGGTCTCCGGGGATTTTGAGTTGAGTAAAATTGACAGTCACCAGTAAGTCAGAGTTAAAACGAGAAAGACCGGCATCCTGGACACGGACTGACTCTTCAAGTAAGTATCTTGTTCGTTACAGAAAATGAAATAACACATACGAACATCCGGGTTGTAAAGGTATAAGCCTGGAATTTGGCAAAGAAACATCCCAGCAAAGAAAATCGTATGTTGCCCGGCAATTGGAGTAGGATCATGACTTGTTTGAGCGGGATCCCACTCGCAAGCTGTAGGGTACCAGGATCAATACAAGCGCAAGTATCTAGTGAATATTTTACCTCTTGAGCCTCGTGATGAGCCGAGCTGCTCAACTGATATGGCGGAAGGGAAATTTTGAACTATGTCAGACACAATCGACGATTCTAAATAGTTGAGACGAATGGACTGTCAGGTGGAGCTTGCTTAGTTTTTTTTCGTTGTTGAGAAGAGTTAACTTTCTAAATAACTTACTGCCACAACACCCCAAAGTGGAAAGTTTTGCGAAATCTGGTCAGATAAACTCAGAGAGCGGTGCTCTCTCGCCAATTCCATCATTCTTTCTTGAAGAGGGCCAACCACGATGTTGACAAAGCCATATGCCAGAAGGCTCAGGATAAAAATGACCGCTAATATTGCTCGCGAATAAATTACCCAGCCTGATTCGCCACTTTAAAATATGAGAGCTTGGATAAGGAAAAACTTGCAGTCAACTTACGGGAAGTACGATTTGTAGAGATGCCCTAAAATGATTTTAGAAGCCAAAGAGCCCTCGGTTTGGATGCCCGCTCTGGCCTGGTCTGCTTTTCTAGATGTTTTGCGAGCGGGCCATGCCAGATCGTATCTTTCCCACAGGAACTTCCAAGAGTCGCTCCTTCTTGGAGCGACAACAAGGTCGATTGTCCTAAATAAGGAAAGTAGCAGAAGCGAAAGTATCAGAATGAACCACAGGACGATGTTGGCGATTGTCGCGATGTCGACGCTGCTGTCATTGGACTTGTTGGCAGTATTATGCACGATGGGGGTTAGATACAATATCAAGTTGGGAATTGTGGCTTTTGAAGCATGTGAGCATGCCAGCATATCTAGAAGAGTCCAGTCTCACCGATGCACTCCGTACAAAGCAACACACAATCCAAGATTTTCGGAAACGAGAACCTTGGTCCGAGCATGCTAACAAACAAGTGGCCTGTGAGCTTTAGACCTCGACAGAACCGCTGCGACGCACCTCAAGAAGTGATGTACAAGAACAACGGAAAGAAGTGTAAGACCAAGTACATTTATGTTCGGTCTGTGGCTACTAAAGGCTACCAATGCCAATACTAGTGGAGTAGAGATGATAGTCACCCTCCAGGCAGTGAAGCGGAGACGAACACTGAAGGTCGTTCTCGCGAGTCGTGAAAGACGGCCAGAGCGTGTTGCGGAGGACGAAGAAAAAGCCATTTCAAGTGGAAGTCAATGTAGGCGGAGAAGAGAGAATTCCACTGTGATAACGATTCACGAACAACCCTTCCTCATTTCACGCTCGTGTAATTATATCTCGGGGAATCAAGAAGTCCTTTGAGCGGCATTGCCTTGACAATGAGCGGGTTAAAGAAGGATGTCATTTAAGCTTACTTTTGATAGAACTCACAGGAACCCCCAGTACACACCAAATACACAGAGTAAGTAAATGTTTATATCAAGAAGAACTGAGTCTAGGAAATGTAGATGCAAGGAAAGAAGGATTCGGAGATGATGATCACTCTCAAGGGTCAAAGGAACATCAGCTTTGAAGGAGGGCAGCAAGAACCAGGTAACTTTTCGGTATGAAAGCCACTTACATTCCGGGTTGAAGATCCATCACGAAATTACATAATAGGAGATTCTACGGGATGCACCACTCGAGCAGTCGTCTTTAATTTGATTGCCCATAATGAGAGGTTCATGGTGTCCTCGATATTTATCAGAGATTCTCATATAGCCCAATTATCCCTCTGGCGCAATATTAATATAATAGGTGGTTGTCTACATTACAGGCGATGCTGAACCTTTGGTAGTCCGCGATCTGGATATAGCCTCATTAGTCCATCTATGCGTACAACTAGATTTTGCTTACCAGAAGTAGAGACTTTCTGCGTCCCTGGTTCTTACTATCCCACTCACTCCTGATTGCTTTGCTTTTAGTGCCGGAGCCTCGATCTTCACAACAACCTTTGCAGGAAACATAACCTGGCCCACAAACCTCCCTTCTGAACAAGATCCATTGGCATCTATCCTATACTCGTCCGCATTGATCAAGACAATGTTAAGTGGTTTATCTGTTCCAGCAAATGTACCGATGAAGATACGCCCGTCGGTGGTTGTGATTCGCAAGAGTTGTTGGAGGAGAGACTTTATTTGAGATATTGCGGACGACGTCTGAGTAGGTTCAGCAGGCTCGTCATCGTCCTTTAAGTATTGATTTCTGTATAAAATCGAGGTAGCGAGCTCTGGTGGAGAACCTGGTGTGAGGGGTGAGGAAGGTGGAAGCAGCGGCGGCGACGTTGGTGACGACGAGGAAGCCATCGGAGTAATCGGCCCGAGGTCCAATCTCCTCTGGCAAAGCGTGACCTTGACACGTCACATCAGCGGCGCGTCGCGAAGTGCTCACCCGTTGGTACCTGAAAACCCTGTATTTTGTTCGTCAAACCACCCTTGTATGAACCCTTTTGAAAGCAACGTATCTCTCGACATGCAAGGCTCCTTTGAATCAACTGATACACACAAATACAGTGTTATCCTGCCAACATACAATGAGCGGAAGAATCTACCAGTGATCGTATGGTTGTTGGCGAAGATGTTCAAAGAGAAGTGAGTGCTGGCGCTTCTGTCTTGGTTAAAGAGGGGTTTGATGATGAGGAGTGAATAGCGGCCTTTCTTGGGAAGTTATTGTGGTAGACGATAATAGCCCGGACGGAACGCAGGAGGTAGCGAGGGAGTTGGCCAGTGTATATGGGGAAGATAAAGTTGTGCGTTGCATCTTCTCAACATTGTACTTTCGATTGTTGAGGCGATTTTTAGGTGCTGAAACCTCGAGCGGGCAAACTTGGTCTAGGGTTCGCAAGCCTTTGTCTAACACCTGGGACCCTATGCTGACAAACGGCATGTTAACAGAACCGCCTACATCCATGGTTTGAACTTTGTAACTGGCGATTTTGTAATTATTATGGACGCCGACTTCTCACATCACGTACGATTTCTCTCGGTTTAGTCTATCCAGCAAGACTAATCAATCACACAGCCGAAATTCATACCGCAATTCATCAGGTGCGTCTCCTCTATACCTTCATTCTGGACATCTGTTCTAAAACCGGTCCTCTTCGTCCAGACTGCAAAAAGCACACAACCTCGACATCGTAACCGGTACACGCTATCGCTCAACTGCTACACCGTACAGTGCCGAAGCGACACCGGGCGGCGTACACGGCTGGGATGTCAAACGCAAACTCGTCTCAAGAGGAGCTAACTACCTTGCTGATACGGTCTTGAACCCCGGTGTGAGCGACTTGACGGGAAGTTTCCGGTATGTTATGAGCTTGTCACAGTATTGATGCACCAATCTTGCAGTAACTGACTATGTCTCCTAAACCAGATTATACCGGCTACCTGTACTACGCCACATCATCACCGTAACCGTCTCAAAAGGCTACGTGTTCCAAATGGAAATGATGGTCCGTGCTCGAGCATTAGGTTATTCTGTCGGCGAGGTACCTATCACCTTCGTGGATCGCATTTTTGGAGATAGCAAGCTTGGAGCGGGAGAGATTGTTGGGTACGCTAAGGGGGTTTGGAATTTGTTCGTAAGCGTTTAGAAAGAAAGGAGGCCCTGAGTGGAGAGGTTGAGTAAATGGTGAAAGGGTGGGTAATTTATTGAATTTTCTTGAGGTTCGTCAACGAATGCGTGTTGAGACTAAATCTCGTTGGACAAAGCTCAGATGTTGAACTGTGTTCCAGATCCAGGCATTAAGAATGCCAGTGACCTAGTGTGAGGCTTTCGATGTCTGGATATTACAATCCGATCACAAATGCGCTCCATTGTCGATGCCGATGACAACTTCAATTGCCGCTTGCAGCGCTTTGCCTTGACCTTCACTTGGCATTCTATTGAATCCGATTGATTAGCGCCTTGTGATTGATGGAAAAACAAAGGATGACACCAATTTGTGTGTCTATGAGGTAGAATCGATGGCTACTGACGTGTCCCGACGTCTGACGAGGAGCAGTCTCCACCTTTCAAGTTCGACATCCGGGAAGTGAAGCTTAGGCCTGAGCCCTCCAGTGACGCCATTTCGATCTCAACATCCGCCCTACGCAAGTGGCGCGATGTGGGCCTCTTCCAAAGCTCCCGAGTATTGAGGCTGTCTGAAACTATGTGATGTTATCGACGGCCAAGCACCTTTTGGGTTGTGCTTTGCGTCATCTTGTCGGTCATGATCTTGAATATTCGCAAGTCGGAACCCCAGAAAGGTGGAAGAAATTTGTATATATTCTGGAAGGTTTGGGAGGTGTTTAATCAGAACCGAATCTCCACCCTGACCATCAACCAGCTTCGTTTCACTCACACCTCAAAGTTTACCATGTCTTCCAGTACGTTCTTCGCCCTCTGCACTATTGGATCATCCTTTTGAATGTCTATGGTTCTTCCTCAGCCCGTCAAGCAGGAGGTTTCAAGGCCGCTATGCACAACCCCAACGTTACTGAAGAGGGCAAGCAAGCCGCTGCCGAGAAACTCCAAAATCTCAAACAGAGTGGAGGTAAGCATTTGTCACTTGATAGGTTTCGGCGATGATTAATGACCTGCCTTTATTGAAATTATTGTAGAACTCGAATCGACGACTGCAAGCCGCACCGAGGGCAAGAATGAGGGCAACGTTATCGGCGGATACAAGGCTACCTTGAAGAGTAAGTTTCTTGTCTCAAACGCGCTCAGAATCAATGGATTAATTCGTGGTGCCCTATAGACCCCAACGTCTCTGAGGAGGCCAAAGACCACGCAAAGGAGATCTTGGAGGAGCATGGTGTCGATGCTTAAAAATATTTGCCTTACGGAATTAGCAGCCAAGTGTATCAATACGAAGTATCAAATTGTTTCCTTGATCTTGGAAGTAGTCATAAGTGCCCGTCACATCCCTAGGGCATCTTTAGCTTCTTAATGTCGTTCTCTCGGTACCTCGCATTTGTCCCAAATGCATTTCTGACAGAGTGAGACCTTCATTTTTTAGTCGTCCAACTTGGCTTCCAGTGCTCTGATTTTATTCTGAACGCCATTTTCTTCGCAGTGCTACGCGATTGTAGTGATTTTTATTTGGGAAGGCAAAAGTCCGCGAACTTGTTTCTTTTTGGGTTGTCAAAGTTCGCGATGTGGTTGAGACGCCATTGGCCAAGAACAACGATACAAAAGTTTAGAGAAAAAAAGTTTCCTCTAGTGTCTTGGACTCTGTCGAACGGAATCGCAAGTGCTAAGCAGAAATAACTTCGTCTGTTACTTCGCAAAAGGCAACAAAGAAGTGAAATATCTATACAAAGATGATATTACAATTGTGTTTGAAGGTGTTTGCTTGTTATTGGATTTGCTTATAAGTTACAACAAAGAGGTTCTAACTCCTCGAGCAGGTTCAAGCACTTTCGTGCCCATTCAAAACTTTCTGCGCATGCTCCTTCGCGGCACCAGATACACGAGGGTCTGTGGAGTATAAGCGAATCTATTGAAGGACCCAAACGTAAACCGAGAATGGATTAACTTACTCTTGAGCGTGGCCTTATATCCTCCAAGAACTCTAGCTGGACTCTTGGAACGGGTACGTCCTTTCTTCCCTCCTGATTGATCCATAACCTCAATGGGAGGCGCGGAAATTCTTGTAGCAGTTCGGATCTCAAAATCTTCCTCTTCGTCCTCCAAGTCTGCATCCGCTCCAGAAACATCACCCATCTGGGTGTCCGAGTCCGAGTCGTAACCTGCTTCGCTGCCGCCAACGCTGCTCGCGCCATGACTTGCGACGCGTTCGATCAAAGGGCGTTGAACGGGGGTAGATACCTCACGCGCAGGGGTGTTGCGATGAGAGGTAAGAGCGCTGTTCGAAGAAGAGAAATCTGCGGGAACTTCTTGTCCCATCTCCTCCAGCCGTTGCGCAGCTTGACGTTTCGCTTCCTCAGAGACATGGTCGTTATGAATGGCAGCTTTGAGGCCACGAGCAACGTTGGCGGGATTCTTCCTGTGACCTATGAGTGTTTGAAGAGATATTTAGCCCGACAATTTCATATGAAAGAGAGCGAACTGAGTGTTCACCATAAACCATGATGATAGTTGACGTTTGTTACGTTATTATAAAAATTAATAGTTGAATGCAGCGGGGAAAGAATGAGATGGCGGATAGTAGGAAAGCTGCCCTACTTTTTATACCTTTGACGCGACGCGCCTTGGAGCTGAGTTGTTGAACCAACCTTCTGTCTTTGGTTAGCCTCTCCTGTGGAGTGCGCTAACGTTGTGAAGCGGGTTTGAACAATCGACGTCATGTCCTGGCTCCAGGCGAATTTCTTTCTCCTTTGGTTGGAGTCGTGCGGGGCGGGAAATTCGGGCAGAATTTCCTGGCAGCCCTGTGTGGAGACAAGGATCGATGAGCGCGATAGTTCCGGACAAAAGCCAGGCGGCTGGCCACTGGGGAGATCCATTGTGATAGTATTTGTCAATGCGAAATCAACAACTAAGTATTGAAATGTATTGGCGTCGTGATTAAGGGAGTCAATAAAGGCGTAGCTGCATTTCGGAACTTGCTTCATTCTGAGCATTATGGCAAAAAGTAACCCTCCTCTTGTATTCTTCCAGAGCCGCCGTTGTGGCTGGGAAATTGTCTCATATAGACTGAAAGCTAAGGTTGTAAGTTTCGTGAATGACGGGTTTACCGATCAAACAGCTGGGTAGTTATCTGCCCGGCAAAGTCCGGTTATCTGCTCTTTTACTCGTTTCGAGCTCAGCAATTTATTTGGGCCCACGAGAAAATTATGAGAACTTCTGAAAGGGTACTGTAACCTAGGTTTAAAAAAAAATTACAGTCTCAGACCAATTTTGTGGTCGAAGTGAAATGAAATGTTAGAATAACTTGGGACAGGTTAGGTAACGCGACCTAAGTCCAACGTCAACCTGAGGTACTTGTGAGAGGCTCAGACACCTCAAGAGAGGGAGAGAGAAAATGATATATAAAGAAGTAAAGAATACATGACTTAAGTACTCTGCAGAAGTAACTAGAGCATGATAAATAATAGGCTGTAACTTGGAAACATAGGCTTAGTAAATAAGTAACTAAGCAGGCAGATTAGACCGAGGCAATCGAGCGGGAAACCATGAATAAATACGCGTTGAGCAATCGGAAAACGGTAGACAGGGGGGATGATAACCGAAATAGGAAACGAGATAAATTTAGGTCGCGCGGACCGTAAATCGAAATTCCAACACTCCTCCTCAAACCGAGCAAAGTGGGGTGAACGGAGCGATCGGTTTGTCACGAATAAAAGGGGTGGATGGAGGAAGGATGTCAAAGAATATGTCGGCAATGGGACTATGAGTGAACACATAGTGAAGCTACAATGTGACGATAGTATCCTACGGGGGAACGTATACAATGTACCGATAGTTATCGAGGGAGGGAACGTTCCCCCGTCTACTACTGAAATAGGAAATACTACATGTAGTCGATACCATCGAGGGAGTGGCTCGCACACGGGGGAATGCACGGTTAGGGGGAGGACCGCGGGGGCCCGCCGAGGGGCACGCAATGGGCTTGCACGAAAGAGTCGAAAAAGGATTAAACAGATATTGATGGTAGCACAAGACCATGAAGAGACACAATTAAGGACTTGAAGGAACGAGAATACGCAGTAGGTCTAAGGCCGCGGTTAGCGTGCATGGGGTTGTGGAAGAAGAAGAAATGATGAAAGAGGGTAATAATGGGACATTTATTGAAGCAATGACAACGTAAACAGCATAAAGTGGTTAAGATACAGAGAATATACATAATTATGGTACCAATGAACCCCTGGCAATGCGATCACGGTGAATCACCCTCCTCTTCGCTGGACAGG
>MU158042.1:1937-12379 GCA_015657495.1 Crepidotus variabilis
GGGTGCTGATGCTGACAACTCCGAAAAATATTTCGTGAATTTTTCCTCATTCTCAACAGCACGGCTGAACTTCTGAATAATCCTGCCCACTATGGGTACTTTGTAAGCTCGGGTGATATGTCAATGCTTGTCGGGCCTTACCTATAGCCACCATCTTTTTCCAATTTGAATCGTTCATGTGGTCATCAAGAATTTCTGCACGATGCCCAAGGGTTGCGGTGCGGATACTCCGAGAAGTCTGATTCAGAATGGCCCATAGGGTTTCCAATATTTCTCCATCAATCCACCCGGCGCCAGGAATGTAGATAGTGCCATACCAGGGGTAGCATGATTCTTGATGACCGTGTACATGAAATGACCCGATTGCCTTCTCTAGCTCGATGTTGGAAATGTCCAAAAATTCATTTCACTCGAGCCGCAACCTCAGTTTCTTGCAATATTGACATGCAATATCATAGATATGCAAAATCTTTTGGATTGACCCAAGGTTCATTCCTTTGATACATTCCTGAAAGCTCCAGTCTACATTTGCTTGACGTTCTCCTTTTTGGAGGTCCACCACACTTCGCGGCACATAGCACCCGTGGCGTCCACAAGCATGGCCAACAATCCCTGTGGCGTCTTTTTGTGCAACATCACCCATATTCGCATTTTTGATGGCTTTGAAACTATTATCACAGCCGTCCTTCTGTCAGAGAAATCTGTTGTTTCAGTTGAGTTCACATATACAGCTAATATAATACCTCCATCTCATCTCGGGAGACTGCCAAATGATCTTTGTAGGGATGTCTTGCTGTCATCATTCCCTGCCCCTCACTCAGAACAAAATCTTATTTCTTTTGCTCTTGGGATGCCAGGTAGTGAAGCAGTGGTTCCACAACAACGGTCGCCGGTCTTCTGCCTGGAGAGGGCTATCTGCTCCCCGCAAGCCCCCAGTCACCCAAGTGCTTTACTCCCTTTACCGGGAGGCTGTCAAGGCCAAGGTCAAGGAACTTTCTGGTGGCGCAGCAGCAGGCACATCTCTCTGGCTGGCTCAATTTCAACCCGCATGCCAGCAAGTACTTGACTCACTATCCCCAGCCGAATTCGACGCAGTTGAAGCAGCACGAACCGAGTGGGTGGTGAAAGCGTATCCCATGGAGGAGCAACTGAGGTTGGTGATCTCGTGTCATAGGATGAACCACATCTTTTTGACACCGATATCAGAATGCTTCGCAAGCACGGGAAGAAACATCTTCGCAACTTTGCTGACCAAGTCTTTCGGATCTTTGGAATGCGGATTTGCGTTCTTGAGTACCATCCAAGTCCTGACCAGAAGGACGGCCCAGCGTTCTGGCTTGATATGTATGTACTCTCCTGGCGATGTGACTTGACAATATTCATATAGTAACTTTCAATAGCCACGACTTTACGGGTGATTTTGAGACCAATGTCGAGAAGATGTCCGATTGGTTGCCCGAGTACTTCAGTGACATCGACACGGGTTGGCAAAAGTATGTTGTATATGCCCAGAAAATGGCGCAACCTGATGCCTCCCCGGGTGACGCAGTTTATACAACCAAGGACAATCTTAGTGTAATAAAGAAAAGGAACTCGGCAATTGTACTGGATCATGATGTCGCTGGATGGCCAACACTGCCTTTGCCACCCGCAGCACCAAATCATGGTATACCTGCACCCGAGAAGCTGAAGGATGCACAAGGTCTCCTTTGGGCCTTTGTCACTGCTCATTACCGTAAGACTTATATCTCTAGCTCTTTATTGTGGCCACTCATTAGTTTTTGTTTTAATGTTAAATGACATTTAGAAAAAGCATCTGGTCGTAATTCTGTCAAGGTTCCCTGGAATCAATTGGCTGCCAACAATCGTGAATTCCTTGCAATGGAGTATTGTCCGCCCGGATTGATGTTATGTGACCCATCCAATATGGGCATTGACACCATCCGAGAATTTCTTTGATTATGGCGCGCTCGGGCGCAAACCCATGGTCCCAATAAAGTTCTTTGCTTTCAAAATGTACTCGGGTCTGGGGATGACGACCTTGTGGTTGCTCCTTACACCACACAGGTTGGACGGCCAAAGTGAAAGCCACGGGGACAGAGTCAATCCACTGCACCCTCACGGTTTGCAACTCCTCAACCAGATGTAATACCCCCATTGCCCGCGCTGCCCAAGCCTGTGTCCACCCAATTCGATAAAGCCATCTCCACCAGCAATCTGCCTCCCTTGGATGACTTGTACTCTATGCCTGACCAGCCACATGGACCCAATGGTCAGCCTTTTACGCCAGATCCCACCAACCTTACCGACCTCCGACTCACTTCCCGGAACGACAACATGCTTGATGATGTTTGGGCAAACCATGGTTCTGTACAGCAATACAGCCCATTGTTGGACTCCCGGTGGGGCCTGCCACATGGGCCAGATCAGTTTGCTGACCCTCAATGGGATTTTCAACAGGCCTTGGGCGCTTTTTCACTTAAAGCTACCACTGGATATTTGCTGGGGAACCCTCCCATTTTAACCTCGGGTCATGACCCGGGTAATGGTTATCTTGGTCAAGCACCAAATAATGTTACAAACAATTTTCCAACTTCCACATCAACTTCATTCACCAACTCTTCCACTAATCCACTTTGTAATATAACCACCTCTTCATTGAATAATCCTACTCAAACCCATAGTGGATCTCCCGCAAAAACGATAATCATAAAAAATGTGCTTTCTCCGGGTCCGCCCACCCCAAGACCTGTCAATCCATTGGGTCCTCAAATGAATCCTTATGAGTTTATTTTTACTCAGGAACCTCAAATGCCAAAATCTACTCCAATTCCAACAAGCTCAATGGACCAGAATCAGCCTTTCATAGATGAACCCATAAATGCTCAGAGGTCTACTGTAATGGCTTCTCGCCCGAAGTCAAAACACCCCCAAAGGGAAGCTACACCACCCGAGACTCCCATCAGTGGGCCACGCCATAGAACCTGAACAATCAACGCTGAAGGTGACGCATATGAAATGCCCACACAAATGGGGAAATCTACAACGGCTCGTAAATCAAGGAAGAAAAAGCCAAAAGAATAGTTACATCCCATACCCCACTCACTTTTAAATACCCAAACATACTTTACTTTTGGGCCGATACTGTTTTATTTCATATCACTGTTTTATCTCGCTAAATACCCAATTCGGACCCAACTACAACTATTTTACTGTTGCTCTTCTATTACTTTGATAATCTTCGGACTTGGGTCTCTTTAGCTCCAATAGTCATCTGTAATTCACCCGAACCCATAAATCAAGCGATCTCTCACAATTGGCTTTGCCCGGATTCGATGACCCGGATTTAATGAAATCTACTTTTCTCCATTTTACTGCCCGGTTTTTATTCACGCGAACAATTCTTTTTCGCCCGTGAAAGGTACAACAACCATGACCCAAACTACGAAAACCTGGAATACCCGGTTGACCCCACCCGAGAGTCCCCTGGGCATATCCAGTGGACGGCACCCAAGATTGCTTCTTTGGCAATTGTATCGCCCGGGTAATATACCCGACTCGCTCTGGCTGCTACCCTTAACCTAATTGGGAGGCAGACTCAGCTGAACCGTGCTAGACGGAACACTGTCACATTCAGCTGAGTCCGCTGCCCTGTGCCTCACGGTACATTGTCAGGCTCCGCTGAGTCGTGCCATACGGACAGCGGCGCTGTTATATGTGGATCATCTTTGTAGAAGGGTAAAAGGGCAAGCAGGTCCAGACGGCTGAGACTTTGTTATCATATTGTGGAACCGACAGTCAAACTTTATGTGACAATGTTTGAGTGTTCACTCTCAACATTAGCTTGCCAAGCTACGGCCCTTGTACTATCAATGTATGTTTTGTGTTTGGGGCCGAGTCACTATTCTCGGCCTTCCGACTGTTGAGATACTGCTCGACGGAAATTATTTTATTACAAGTTACAACCGAGTTCAAGCTCAATGTGTAGGACCCTTTGTTTTTCGGGAAAAATAAAATATAATAGTGCGGTCAAAGATCCTGGTTGGTTACCCTAATGACTCTACAACCTTTTTTATACACCAGGCTGTCCTGGTCAGTTTCATTGTGTTAACATGCTGTGTTCAAGCGGCATTGATATAGCACTGCCACTCTACAACGTGGACTACACCTTTGTTGCTCTCCCCCACAACACGCATGCCCAACGACTCAACAAAGAAGACCTCAACTGGGAATCCAGCTTTGTTTTTTTCTGGTGCCTCCAATGTTAACATTGCCGGAAATCCCACCTTTAATGCTAACACACATACTACCACGACCAATAATGACTATCGGCTTCAAGGCAAGCTTTTCGTCTCAATGTGCAGACGGTTGAACTCACGCTGTGGTTAGATCTAGCAAAGACGGCTCCAATCCGGTTTCTCCTGCAGCACACTGCTCCGGACGCACTTGCCAACTCGGGGGATTGCCGTGATCCTCCTCATTGCGCACCCAAAACGCGTGATGGCATTATCAGGGAAATCAAAAAGTGGGCCAACAGTCGAGAAGGGTCAGCCATGATCTTTTGGCTATTTGGGTCCGCAGGGGCAGGCAAGTTGGCGATCTGCCAGACCATCGCTGAAATATTTAAACGAGGGGGCCTATTGCTTGGGAATTTCTTCTTCTCGAGGAGTGCTGCCTCTACCCGGCGCTCGAATGGAAATCATCTACTTCCAACCCTGATTCATCAACTCCAGGAAGCTATCCCCGAAACCCGTCCATACATCAAAGAAGCAATTCGACGCGACGAAAAAATATTCGACAAGACTCGTGCGGCCCAAATTTTGGAGCTCTACGTCAAACCACTCAAGAACTTACATGTACGCAATTTTTTTCTGCGACATAATGTAGGCAAAAAGGTATGCCTTATTGTCATTGACGGCTTGGATGAATGTCAAGACCCGGATGTTCAATGCGACCTCCTTTCTATCATTGCGGACTCTATCAAAGACCTCCCAATCCCAGTGAGATTTCTCATTGCCAGTCGGCCGGAAGTTCGCATCAAAGATACATTTTGTCACAATCCATCCTTCCAAACTATCAACCTCTGATCTATGAACTTGGACAAAGACCAAGCTGCTCGCCAGTCTGTCTCAGACTTCCTCCACTCCAAGATTCATAAGATCCGCCAGGCCCACCCATATCTGAATCCCTCTTGGCCATCAGAGGGAGTCATTCAAGTGCTTGTGTCCAAATCCTCTCCGCAGTTCATCTTTGCAGCCACAGTGATCAAGTACATTGGCGATCCCAATTCAAGCGATCACCCAGACAAGCGACTTGATGATATCATCGCCTATAGTACTTCTAGTCCATCGGACAGACCATTCAACCCTATTGACCTGCTCTATCGCTTCATTTTTGCTGGCGTCAACCAGAAGTACCACGATACGGTCTGGTCCATTCTTGGAATTATTCATCTGGCTAGTCGCAGCAAATATAATTTCCCTTCTCCTACTTTGACCTTCTTTGATAAATTAATCAATCATGAGCGGTGTGGAACTGCGTATTTAATGTTGCGCCCGCTTGCCTCGGTCATTTCCATTCCCCCAGACTTTTCCAAGCCGCTCAAATCTCTCCACGCCTCTCTTTTTGACTTTCTTCTTGAGCCTCGCCGTTCTGAGAGTTTTCACCTTGACCTGCGACCGTCTCATTTGGCTCTTTTCAGATGGCACATGTCTGTATCCATGAATATGAAGAGACTTGGGCGTGTCAACCTCAACATGGACAAAGAAGGTAAAGAAACCACAACAGCTGTTCACATTTCTTTCTAACAATATGCTAAGTTACCGTCAAACATATGACTTGTATACCCTCCTCGGGTGAAGCTTTGAAACTCTCCAAAGAATTGTTGAAACTTTTGGATCACCGTATCAAGCTGGGTGAAGAAGGGATATTTATTCCGGGTGTTTCTCTGCCCGACATAGTCAGTCTACTGTACATTTACGATTGAGTGTTTAAGTCACACATCACAGACCTCCCCGAACCGAACACTTTTGGCCCTTGTCCCGTGTCACAATTGCCTTCGAACAGAGTGACAAATTACCCATAAAAGGAGAATTACATGGCCTGAGGCCCCGCTGTGCGGCAGAAGGCTTTTTTTTTTTTTTGATTTCCCTGATAATGCCATCACGCGTTTTGGGTGCGCAATGAGGAGGATCACGGCAATCCCCCGAGTTGGCAAGTGCGTCCGGAGCAGTGTGCTGCAGGAGAAACCGGATTGGAGCCGTCTTTGCTAGATCTAACCACAGCGTGAGTTCAACCGTCTGCACATTGAGACGAAAAGCTTGCCTTGAAGCCGATAGTCATTATTGGTCGTGGTAGTATGTGTGTTAGCATTAAAGGTGGGATTTCCGGCAATGTTAACATTGGAGGCACCAGAAAAAAACAAAGCTGGATTCCCAGTTGAGGTCTTCTTTGTTGAGTCGTTGGGCATGCGTGTTGTGGGGGAGAGCAACAAAGGTGTAGTCCACGTTGTAGAGTGGCAGTGCTATATCAATGCCGCTTGAACACAGCATGTTAACACAATGAAACTGACCAGGACAGCCTGGTGTATAAAAAAGGTTGTAGAGTCATTAGGGTAACCAACCAGGATCTTTGACCGCACTATTATATTTTATTTTTCCCGAAAAACAAAGGGTCCTACACATTGAGCTTGAACTCGGTTGTAACTTGTAATAAAATAATTTCCGTCGAGCAGTATCTCAACAGTCGGAAGGCCGAGAATAGTGACTCGGCCCCAAACACAAAACATACATTGATAGTACAAGGGCCGTAGCTTGGCAAGCTAATGTTGAGAGTGAACACTCAAACATTGTCACATAAAGTTTGACTGTCGGTTCCACAATATGATAACAAAGTCTCAGCCGTCTGGACCTGCTTGCCCTTTTACCCTTCTACAAAGATGATCCACATATAACAGCGCCGCTGTCCGTATGGCACGACTCAGCGGAGCCTGACAATGTACCGTGAGGCACAGGGCAGCGGACTCAGCTGAATGTGACAGTGTTCCGTCTAGCACGGTTCAGCTGAGTCTGCCTCCCAATTAGGTTAAGGGTAGCAGCCAGAGCGAGTCGGGTATATTACCCGGGCGATACAATTGCCAAAGAAGCAATCTTGGGTGCCGTCCACTGGATATGCCCAGGGGACTCTCGGGTGGGGTCAACCGGGTATTCCAGGTTTTCGTAGTTTGGGTCATGGTTGTTGTACCTTTCACGGGCGAAAAAGAATTGTTCGCGTGAATAAAAACCGGGCAGTAAAATGGAGAAAAGTAGATTTCATTAAATCCGGGTCATCGAATCCGGGCAAAGCCAATTGTGAGAGATCACTTGATTTATGGGTTCGGGTGAATTACAGATGACTATTGGAGCTAAAGAGACCCAAGTCCGAAGATTATCAAAGTAATAGAAGAGCAACAGTAAAATAGTTGTAGTTGGGTCCGAAGTGGGTATTAAGCAAGATAAAACAGTGATATGAAATAAAACAGTATCGGCCCAAAAGTAAAGTATGTTTGGGTATTTAAAAGTGAGTGGGGTATGGGATGTAACTATTCTTTTGGCTTTTTCTTCCTTGATTTACGAGCCGTTGTAGATTTCCCCATTTGTGTGGGCATTTCATATGCGTCACCTTCAGCGTTGATTGTTCAGGTTCTATGGCGTGGCCCACTGATGGGAGTCTCGGGTGGTGTAGCTTCCCTTTGGGGGTGTTTTGACTTCGGGCGAGAAGCCATTACAGTAGACCTCTGAGCATTTATGGGTTCATCTATGAAAGGCTGATTCTGGTCCATTGAGCTTGTTGGAATTGGAGTAGATTTTGGCATTTGAGGTTCCTGAGTAAAAATAAACTCATAAGGATTCATTTGAGGACCCAATGGATTGACAGGTCTTGGGGTGGGCGGACCCGGAGAAAGCACATTTTTTATGATTATCGTTTTTGCGGGAGATCCACTATGGGTTTGAGTAGGATTATTCAATGAAGAGGTGGTTATATTACAAAGTGGATTAGTGGAAGAGTTGGTGAATGAAGTTGATGTGGAAGTTGGAAAATTGTTTGTAACATTATTTGGTGCTTGACCAAGATAACCATTACCCGGGTCATGACCCGAGGTTAAAATGGGAGGGTTCCCCAGCAAATATCCAGTGGTAGCTTTAAGTGAAAAAGCGCCCAAGGCCTGTTGAAAATCCCATTGAGGGTCAGCAAACTGATCTGGCCCATGTGGCAGGCCCCACCGGGAGTCCAACAATGGGCTGTATTGCTGTACAGAACCATGGTTTGCCCAAACATCATCAAGCATGTTGTCGTTCCGGGAAGTGAGTCGGAGGTCGGTAAGGTTGGTGGGATCTGGCGTAAAAGGCTGACCATTGGGTCCATGTGGCTGGTCAGGCATAGAGTACAAGTCATCCAAGGGAGGCAGATTGCTGGTGGAGATGGCTTTATCGAATTGGGTGGACACAGGCTTGGGCAGCGCGGGCAATGGGGGTATTACATCTGGTTGAGGAGTTGCAAACCGTGAGGGTGCAGTGGATTGACTCTGTCCCCGTGGCTTTCACTTTGGCCGTCCAACCTGTGTGGTGTAAGGAGCAACCACAAGGTCGTCATCCCCAGACCCGAGTACATTTTGAAAGCAAAGAACTTTATTGGGACCATGGGTTTGCGCCCGAGCGCGCCATAATCAAAGAAATTCTCGGATGGTGTCAATGCCCATATTGGATGGGTCACATAACATCAATCCGGGCGGACAATACTCCATTGCAAGGAATTCACGATTGTTGGCAGCCAATTGATTCCAGGGAACCTTGACAGAATTACGACCAGATGCTTTTTCTAAATGTCATTTAACATTAAAACAAAAACTAATGAGTGGCCACAATAAAGAGCTAGAGATATAAGTCTTACGGTAATGAGCAGTGACAAAGGCCCAAAGGAGACCTTGTGCATCCTTCAGCTTCTCGGGTGCAGGTATACCATGATTTGGTGCTGCGGGTGGCAAAGGCAGTGTTGGCCATCCAGCGACATCATGATCCAGTACAATTGCCGAGTTCCTTTTCTTTATTACACTAAGATTGTCCTTGGTTGTATAAACTGCGTCACCCGGGGAGGCATCAGGTTGCGCCATTTTCTGGGCATATACAACATACTTTTGCCAACCCGTGTCGATGTCACTGAAGTACTCGGGCAACCAATCGGACATCTTCTCGACATTGGTCTCAAAATCACCCGTAAAGTCGTGGCTATTGAAAGTTACTATATGAATATTGTCAAGTCACATCACCAGGAGAGTACATACATATCAAGCCAGAACGCTGGGCCGTCCTTCTGGTCAGGACTTGGATGGTACTCAAGAACGCAAATCCGCATTCCAAAGATCCAAAAGACTTGGTCAGCAAAGTTGCAAAGATGTTTCTTCCCGTGCTTGCAAAGCATTCTGATATCGGTGTCAAAAAGATGTGGTTCATCCTATGACACGAGATCACCAACCTCAGTTGCTCCTCCATGGGATACACTTTCACCACCCACTCGGTTCGTGCTGCTTCAACTGCGTCGAATTCGGCTGGGGATAGTGAGTCAAGTACTTGCTGGCATGCGGGTTGAAATTGAGCCAGCCAGAGAGATGTGCCTGCTGCTGCGCCACCAGAAAGTTCCTTGACCTTGGCCTTGACAGCCTCCCGGTAAAGGGAGTAAAGCACTTGGGTCACTGGGGGCTTGCGGGGAGCAGATAGCCCTCTCCAGGCAGAAGACCGGCGACCGTTGTTGTGGAACCACTGCTTCACTACCTGGCATCCCAAGAGCAAAAGAAATAAGATTTTGTTCTGAGTGAGGGGCAGGGAATGATGACAGCAAGACATCCCTACAAAGATCATTTGGCAGTCTCCCGAGATGAGATGGAGGTATTATATTAGCTGTATATGTGAACTCAACTGAAACAACAGATTTCTCTGACAGAAGGACGGCTGTGATAATAGTTTCAAAGCCATCAAAAATGCGAATATGGGTGATGTTGCACAAAAAGACGCCACAGGGATTGTTGGCCATGCTTGTGGACGCCACGGGTGCTATGTGCCGCGAAGTGTGGTGGACCTCCAAAAAGGAGAACGTCAAGCAAATGTAGACTGGAGCTTTCAGGAATGTATCAAAGGAATGAACCTTGGGTCAATCCAAAAGATTTTGCATATCTATGATATTGCATGTCAATATTGCAAGAAACTGAGGTTGCGGCTCGAGTGAAATGAATTTTTGGACATTTCCAACATCGAGCTAGAGAAGGCAATCAGGTCATTTCATGTACACAGTCATCAAGAATCATGCTACCCCTGGTATGGCACTATCTACATTCCTGGCGCCGGGTGGATTGATGGAGAAATATTGGAAACCCTATGGGCCATTCTGAATCAGACTTCTCGGAGTATCCG
>MU158045.1:0-12061 GCA_015657495.1 Crepidotus variabilis
GAAATTAGGAAGCAAACGACCTTTACTCTGAAACAGCGAGCAGCGTGCTGTCATTTATCTTTTGATATCCTCGCCGCCGAAAGTTGGCTTTTCTGGGGACTGTACTGCTGGGTCAAGGATCGGTGATACGCTGGTGTGGATTTCATCGGTCGCCCCACCTAAAGGAAACATTGACTCTCGCATGGCCAAGTATCAGCCAGGTAGGATTATCACTTCGAACTTCGAACTGTGAACTAAATGCATCTACTTACAGCCTCGGAGCACACTTCCGCATCGACTACAACCCGCCAACCGGCTCAGCTCTATCTTGTGACATCTTTGACGATCATTACAGATCTTCTGAAAAATGTTTCTTTCTTTGTCACACGGAGAAAAAAAGCTTCGCATCAACTGAAAGAACGAACAAATGGAATACCTCAGGAAGCCCAGATTGCTTCGGCACAACAGATCCTCTTGAGTGGTAGCATGCGCATCCAGCGACGTTCCCAAATTCCGAATTCTGCAGTTAATATATTGCAAACCTTCAATTTCTCTCATCGAACTTACCTCGATTTTCTCATGACCTAGTGCCAGCTTACATAAATCAATTTAAAGACGTCAAAATGAGAAACCGATGTCTCTTTGATCCAGCTCACGCGAACCCATAGCCACCCGGATGTTATGATGTTCCCGACTGGCCAATTGCCTCTTCGGATTACAGTACCGTCGTTCTCTCCGTGGAATAACGCAATTCGGTGTTTGAAGGTGTACCCCTGGCAACAATCTAGGATTAAGTCACTTTCGTTTCCGGTCCGTGACATATCAAATAATAAATACCGCAAATACGACTAAGTCAGTCACCACCCGTTCCATTATTATCGTATAAATGAAAGTGTTCACAGAATTCTGAATTCAAGACCTCTGTTGCTCACAACGCCAAGATACAGTGATCAAGTTTTCAAGCCACTTGATTAAGTACTCGATTTCATGGTATTTTATCAAAGAACTTGTAAACAACTTATTTTTCGCTAAATTCACCCCACAGGGAATGTTACCGGAGGAGCTCAAAGCTATTTGCATTGAGCTAGCGGTATTTTCAGAGCTGAACCGCAAGAAGCGCCTGAGCAATGTTGTCGCGATTTTTAATACGTGCCATCAATGGCGAAGAATCATCTTTGGGCTTCCATTCTCCATCGACGTCGAATCTCTTTCGCCAAACTCCCTCTATTGGCCCACATACTTTATATCACTGAATCGCACCATTCGCGCTTTCAGTGTAAGATGGATCGTGTTTAATGGAACCCAAGAGAAAATCTTTCCCGCATGTGCAATACTGCAGGACGATCCAACATATACGAAAATTCAGACGCAGTGTAAGCCGAGCACTGATCTGCGCTCCAAGGCAATGATGAAAAATCTTATGTCCTCTCTTGTTAGACAAAGAGAGAGGCTGTTTCAAATCGACCTTTCGAGCGATGATTGTGAAATGCTTGATTGGGAGAACCTCGTCATTGGAGAGTTGGGCAAGCTTCAAATACTGCGTATTTGGCTTGCGCCTCGACAAGCGCCTCACTCGCTACAATTCACAGCCTCGTCTCTTACCACTTTGATCCTTCGAAAGTGTATACCTCCCTCATCGAAATCCTGGAATCTCCAGACTCTCGTAATACACGACTTGTCACGCAATGATTGGGACTATCTGGAAGTCTTGCATTTTCTCTCTACTACCCCATTCCTCCAGCATATCGCGTTCGACGGAGACTTTTACATCCCACCGGAAGGTTCCTCTACTTCACGCCTCTTGCCTACTCTGCGCAGTTTGGTCAGCATCAACTTGTCGTACGATTTTGACGTTGCAATATCCCGTCGATGTCAGTTATTTGCCATTATTCGTGATCTCTCAACCCCGAATCTCAACCAAATCGAATGGGTCGAAGCCTTGACACGTGGTGGCAAGGACGAAGTGGATGCACTTCCTCAACAATATCTCGATAACGTTAGGGTGATAGTAATATCTCCCAAGTATTCAACAGTGAAGTGGAAGCGACCTGGCATTATTTTCTGCGGCGCATGGCCTGATATAACCCCGATTCAATCGTCACGCTCTCTATTCATTGAAGGATTGCACGCGGTTGAGAACCTATCGACCCACATTCACTGCTTTCCTTGTGTTCAAGTTGTGCATATCTCAACTATTGACGATGTCGAGGAGAATTTCAAGCGATACTTAGCTATGGTCTCCAAGATACCAACAATCCACAGAAGAGTAATCCTCTATAATTGCAATACAGCCCACACATATCCTACCAACGTAGAACTGCGATATGAAGCTTGGGATATCCAACTCTGAACGGAATTCATCAAGATCACTAGTCATTCAGTGGTCCTGTCGATAGATGGACAAACAGTAGATAGGGTAGCTAGTCCATACATTAAATTCTTCAGTACAACCAGAAAAATAAGTGATAAGTTTCATCAATTTACTCAAATTGACGTGATACCATGTTCTCCAGAAAGGGGTTGACTAAATAGATTAATCTCCGAAAGAGCCCAGCGCCTAATCCCTCGAAAGTCCGGATTTTGGGCGTCACCTTGATTTATGTTTTTGTTTTGGGGAGGGGTGATATGCACTTCAGATTAAAGTTGTTCGATCAACACCTAAACTGGGTGTATTTTCGGGGGGTCCAGCATTCCGCTTACCGAAATCTAGGGTTAATACTGATTTGAACTAATGCAAGTCGAAACAAGTTGGTGCTCTCTTCTGAAGTTCGCAAGTGAAAATGTGCAGTGCAAACATTTTATTCCATGAACGGAAGCGGTCTTCCGACGGTGTGCAGTGCACATCGAATAAGTACGAGTCCAGATCGATCAGCAGAGGTACATGTGCCTCAATTTCCCTTTTGGGCGCGGTGACCTTCAGTCCGAGTTTTCTATCAAGGCTGCTTGTTCACAGATCTTGGCATTCTTCTCCCGCCTTCTCCCTGTCGGAGCAACGGAAACACATTTTCGGACTGAATGATTCATAATTCATCTCGCTCAACCTGGCACCGTGTATAAATACTGGTAAGATGGCAATGAAATAGATGAACTTCCTCCACCACATGGACGCGACGACTGGATCTCTGAAAAGTAGTGACTTATCTGTTTATTTGGCTGACGTCAAGGTACTACCCTTTAGTTCCTTTGCATACTTCTGCTTACTGTACCAAATTAGCAGAGAAAAGAAACTCATAGGATCGCTGCCTCCCAAAGGCCTTCTCCCGCATGCCGAGTCGTGCCTGATCGAACGGCATTAAATCATTGTGAAACGTGGAAAAACACTTTGCCTACCCTGATTGACGACCCGTTAGTCTATTACTCTTCAACTTTTGGCAAGCCAGCTGTGGCCGTGAGCGGAAAAGTACAAGATGGTTGCCCAAAGTTCAAATGCCTCGAACGTACTAGCTCTAAAGTCCATGCATTGCATTTCGGCCGTGAGTTTGTCAACTTTCAACAATCCTTACTGACATTATTTACTCAGATTTCTGCACCATCGAAGTTGAACATTGTGGGTGCCGGTCGTTATCGCATTCGCTGGTAAAGGTTGGCCTGTTTCCGATCTCACCGTCGCAAACTCGGACCGCTATAACAATTGAATGTTTGAATTTCTATTCGGCTTTATTTGAACGTTCCTGGGATGAAGTCACAGCTATGGCAGCAATGACGAATAGTGTTTACTCTCATCGTGGTTTTATGGTCAATATCAACGTACTCAGTTCCACTTCCAAGCATGCTTGCACTTACAAAACTCTTAGGGCGAGAAAACTCGTGAACCATTTCCTTGTGGATTACGAAACGCGGCTGAGGGGCTTGAGGCTCTTCATCTCGCAATTGACGATCATATGGAGCAGGCGACAGCAAAAGCAGACATGGATGTTGTCAACCCCTCCCCATTATTCCCTTCGGCCCAGACATTTGCCTCAACCAACATTTGCCGCCAACGATTCTTGATGCTAAGGCCACTTTGTCCCGCTTGCTTCGGGATAATCGAATTTGGGCAGTCCATGGAAGAGTGAGTGCTTTATATCTCCTCATTCGCGTTGCTAATACGAGTTAGAGAGTGTGATATTCATGTTTCCGTAGATGGCTGCTTCCATCATCGGCACCTTCTTGTCCAAAGCAGCGGCAAGACGCCAGCTTTGCCTTCCAGGATATCAGTTGCCAGTGGTTAGTTGTACATCCCATTGCTGCCGTACGTCCAAAGCACTGATCTCTTTTAACTTCTAGGGATCAATTCCAAGTCACACGGAGCCTCTTCCCTTCTTAATTTCATTGACACGGAAACATTTCAACGCTTGTCTTTCATTCGGAGCTTGACTGATGACCTTCTCTGCTGCTGCTGCTTTGGATCTGGTGTACAAGTTCTGTCTAACCGCAAAGAAAACCAGGATGGCTTTCCGGCGGCCAAATACCTTAAGCGCAGCTGCTCTCGAGTACAAGGATCGTATTTCGATCGTGAGTTTGTCCCTAATTCTCGGCGGTACTCACTCATATTGTCAACTTAGACTTCCGGACTATCGAAGTGGCAGATTGTAGATGTTGGTCATTGTCTCAATCGCTGACGAAGGCCAACCTGTTCTCCACCTCTTCCTCACAAGTCCACATGGCTATTTCAGTTTTAAACCTTTTCGGTCGACCTCGAGACACTGCCGCGGCCTTCCCAGGTGCAATAGACTCTGTCTACTTGCATCGTGAGATTTGTTGGGTTGATATCAAGGTACTATCTTCAGCTCTTTTGCACTGTTACCTTACTGTATCGAACTACCAGAGACAAAAAATTCTTAGAATCGGTCACCGTGGCTTAGGACTTGCCCTGGAGTGGCTGGAGACCCTTCACATCTGTATTCACAAGCATGTAAACCATGTACTCGCAGATGTACATGCCGTGTTTGTCTGCTCAAGATTGCCGTTGGTCTCTGTGACAGGGTCTGTACCCCATGTCCTTCGCGGACCTACCCGAATTCTTGGGCAGTTCTGCCCTGCCTGTTTGAACATCTGCAAACTCGAAAGGTAATCATGTGGTCTTGCCTCTTCGCTCATCCAGCTGAACAAAATAAAAGAAAAAGGGGATACTTTATTGACATATCCATTGATGGCTGCTTCTCCGCACATCGACTTACGACGCACACCACAGCATGGGGCGGTCAAATCCTGAACAATCATTGGCTCACGAAAAGTCTAACACTTTCGAACGAGCGAGTTGAGAGAACCTGGTCGAAGTTCCGGAACTTGATCCTTTCCACACGGGTACCTTTGGCAAGTAAAGACCACTGCTCATAAGTCGCATGCTAATCTCCATACTTCTTGACAGGCTTTATCGGGAAGGCATGAGGCGCTGAGTTTTAGCGATCTGCGGATGCCAGATCTTTGCGCACAGGATAAGGCTTTCCTTGGTGAGCATAGTGCCAGAAACACGGAAAATAATGTTCTCGACCCCCAACAGAAGGGGCAAGCTCACATCAGAAGATACGACATTGTTGAAGGGACCGACTCCGAATGCTTTCTTGAAGGCGTTGTCGATCATGCAGAGTACTTCTTCCTTGTGAGCCACATATTCGCTGCTGTTGAGAATCAGTCAGGCCTAACAACTTTTTATCACATCAGCCGCCTCGAATGCTTCAGTCGAAATGCGCCAAACTTCTGGGTAAGTCCTAATTTTAATTCGCGTAGGCCCCTCTCATATTAGATGCCGCTAGTCGCACTTGATGCTATCACTTCTGCCGTTTAAATCTTGCTCTCATCCAGGTTTTCTTGTCCAAACCACCCGGCTAAGAATGTCTGTTGCGATTTTCTTCGCAGCCCATCACATTTGGGGGAAATCCGTTGGTAGCAAAGTCGAATGAATGTCTTAGCTATACTCTATATTTACCAACGTCTCATACAACTCAATTCAGGATCTGTACAAGCTATAATATGATTTTATGGAACAGTTCAAGCTAAGATACAATTCTCGCAGCAAGGCCTTTGACTATGGCAAAGAATTCTTTTCTCGTTCCTTTCTTTTTGAGTTGACTATATTATGGTGATGTAGGTGCGCGCGTAGCGAGATGACAGTTGCGTGGCTATGGACTGCCGATCCCCGTGTGGGTCTTCTATCGTTTAACTGCAGCAGTTGATTCCTCCAGTTCGGCCTCGAGGTCATGAAACATCCTCACCCCGCCTCCAAATCCACCACAACCTGCTCCTCTTCGCTTGCAGCAAGTTCTCCGGCCATCAGCGCCTCTTCATCATTGACATCAGACACCTCCGCTTACTCCGCACCACTTTTGAACAGCGTGTATGATATCCACCTTGGGTATGCCCGCTATAAGAGCAATTGCCGAACACGAGCTGCTCGACTCGCCCTCTGTGCCAAGGCGCAGAAGGAGGGCGGTAGTCTCCACAAGATGATACGCCGAATGTTCCGCATGTCACAGCCTTGCAAGAGATGTTAGCATAATGAGATCAGTGGTAGAGAGAGCTTTACAAACCATGCCAACAGCGTCGGTACAGAGGAGTACGAACATCCTCTTTACGAAGGTTTTTCTCCGGCTTAAGTTCGCGTTCTGGCCCTATTTTTGCATGGTACAAAACGATGAAAGAGGATCGGTAAACCAGCATCCGACGCGTACTGCCGAAAATTGTCGGTCACATCTTCTGTTGCACGGCGATCGTTGCACTAAACAAGGGTGGTTGGAACATCTTCTAGTGTGTTTGCGCCATCTAGAATGAGGAAGCGAAGGTCGGCTTTCGATTCATGGGAGGATTGCATGAAAGTGAGACATTTTGAGCGATCTTTCGCTACAGCATTAGTGACAGCGTCCTTTGTAATATGGTATTGGGCACGGATATTTTCAAGGATATGATTTGGGAGAGTCGCTGAAACAACAACCATGCAGATGTGTGAGGGTAGCCGACCTCGCAAGACCCCCAGCTCAGCGTAGTCCCTTCGGGAACTACCGCACCAAGGACTCAAGCAGCGCGCTTCATCTATGCAAACACAGCGGAGGTGGCGGGTGAGCTCTGGTTTGGGAAGAACTCCTGTACGGAAGGAGGGCGATGTGGCAATTTATACCGAGGCAATAACTTACTGATACTGGCGCTGTACGATGCGCTATAAAACGAGATTAGAAGTTGTTCATGTAGCGGCAGCAAACAGAACATGCCTCATTTCATTTCATTTCTACCCACACGAGCAGTAGTTTCGGTACAGAAAACAATCGTCGCAACACCGATGTTTTTGCTTGTAATGAAAATCTCAGCCAAAAACCAGCGCTGAATTGGAAGAATTAACCTGATCAATCATTAAAGCAGACAGGAGATACAATTAACCTCATGTTGTTGCAATTCGGAAGAACAAGCAGACAGAAAACGACGGTCTTGCCCTCGCCAGCCCCAACATCGACAAACAGGTCTCTGCCTTCGAGAATGGCAATCGCGGCCTCGAGTGCATTCAAATGGCGTCTTCCTAAATTTCTCCCTCAAAAAACGATCGAGCTAACGAGTTTCACCGAAATAAAGGGCGCCTATAAAGTGTGGTGAATTTCTAAGACACTATGAGGTAACATCATCCAAACATTAGAGACCCTCAGGCGTTAGGAGATAAGACGACCAAGAGGAGGTTTGCGTCCGCTGATCAGTGGCGACTCATCATAGGCGTTGAGCGGAAACTGCGAGGCTGTGTACGGCACGGCGGGATTTGCCGTAGGGCCAAGGCTACCTCCTGCGTATTGGCTCACTGCATGGCTTGTATGTACCTCTGCCAGTTGTCCGATGTCGCCCGCCAGGCGGCAAGGCGTTAACTAGCTACGTTCTGCCGGCGCTGCTAAAAAATATCCAGTCGTAACAGTCGGCCATGATAATTTCAAAGTGGCCTCAGGGTTCTCGGCTATCTCCGACCAGCGGATTGCTGGTCGAATTCTTCAAGTCACCACCACAGATCGTCTCGGAGGCTCATTGCTGGATGTATTTTTACAAGTCGACTCGGAACAGAAATCTAGTGAAATCAACCTACTCACTCCTGTCAACATAACGATACCGCAAATCATGGATTTCCCTCATGGCTTGACCATACGTACGCGCAGTCCTCATTGATACCACATTTCCTTCGCTTGAAAATCGCATAGGGAGGACGCAGATAATTATGTCCCATGGATACAAAAATTTGAAAGCGTAAGCTGATCTCCAAAAAATAACCCGTAAAGCGGGCTAATACATATAGAGGACCTGGCAGAAAAAGAAAAAGAAAATAAGAAACGTTCAATCTTGTGGGACCACAACTTTTTTTTTCCTTGCGCCGCGTCGGCTCACAGCTGGGAATTTGCAGACCAAGCTCCGTCTTTCGCATTGGCTAAGTCATCAGTTAGTGACCACATATACATGCAGATCTTTGAAAGACCTACTCGCACGTCTGGTGAAGCTTATCTCGAAGTACGCCACCACCCCTTGATGGCCCACAGGCTATTTTTCGACTCCGGCAAAAATAACAGGCCAATTTTCCAAGACCTTTTGGTTTTCCAAAAGAAGGTGGCTCGATAGGTGGCTCTACCACAGGCGGCTGAGAATTTGACGGGGATGGCGTCTGAGTCTGAGGTCTTGGCGAGCTCGACGGCGACAAATTTTTGGGGTTGGCGTTATGCTTAGCTTCCACATCCTCAGCGCAACCTCCCTGCGTAGGAATTTGGACTGCGAATAGCGGGAGTGGTACCATCGGCTTTTGATTGTCGCTCGCCGGAACAGCTTCGGAAACCAAAGACGGTACGAACGAATTGTGTGGGGAAATTTGAACAAGAGTTTCTTGACTATCTATATGGTGGGTACTCTGTGGCGCGTGCGCGATAGAAGGCCGACTACTCGGGCTGGCTGCGAGCTCAGGGAACAGATCTTCCCAGAAATTGCTTGGCAGTTCAATCTCGAATTTTCCTAGAATCAAGTGTAAGTTAGAAAATATATCGTTCGAAGAAGTGGTCGAATTATCACCTTGCTTTTCCGCAGCTTTTCTCGCTTCAGGAAAGGCAGCATAAAATTCATCATCCATTTCGCGTAGTGTCTGCGCAAACAAAGATTCCTCAGTCATAATGCGGCAAGTAGAAGATAGAGGCTGAAAAAAAAAGTTGTTCGCTGGAAATGTGGACATGGAAGTTCAAATAAAAGAGTCAACCAGGCGGAAGTGACACATGTCAAGCGCAAGGGATTGGGATTTAGGTTGAGACAGTTTCCCTATTGAGAATTGCATTATCCACGTTTCTTTAACTCGCCTCCTTGCGGTAAAGTTAAATTTTTTGTTAAGCTACTCCAAGTTTGCCATATTTGCTTTTGCTACTCACTTCCCTGCATACTTTCCACTTATTCAAGCAAAAAAAACCCCTAGCAGTGAAAAGTCTACTGTGTGTCCAGACGAGGTTGCCTTAATTTCTTCCGATGGGTATATATGAATATGTCAGAGAGCCACATAGCTCAAGCAGTTAAGGGTATCTCACTATGCACTTCACTTGTTTGCCAACATACAGCCAATTATTTTCGCCAAGAAGCACAGATAAGGGTTTTAAGAAAGATCAAACAATATGAGCAATCATCAAGACAGAATTCACACGACCTATCATAACCAGCCTCCGGCAAGACAAGGCATTGGAAGCCAAGAAATCTTCCAAAGACTAAAGCTCCGTATGTAACACAATGTGTTATGGTTTAGTCAAGATGACAGTCAATATTTGCGTGGCTTCAGTGACTACTTTGTGACCAATTGGAGTGTCACCATTTTCAAACTACCGTCCAGGTTGAGGTAATCAACTTTTCACCGAGTGTGAGCCATCAGGATCGGCAACCCACCTTCCCATAAAGGATATTTGATCGGAAATCCCTGATTAGGTGAGCCCTGCATCTAAAACAGGAACCGATGGTTCCGAGAATGAAATATTGGGACCATGATTATTTTTGTTACTCGTAAACAACTTTGACAGACATGGACCTTCAAGATTTAGAGAGCGAACTCGCGTGTAGACGACCTCAATATCGAATAGAATCATGAATTTGTTGTTGAATAATAATTCCGAGATTCAAGAAATCTATCTGGAGCTCTACCTCAGAATCTCACGTGTGAATCTCGATGACGAAATTCAAGGAACATTTATGAGAAAAACGCCTCGAATTCTTGTTTTGGACGAAGGCCATTGGCGACAGAATGTATGTAGAAATTAGGACACATAACATAATTGATGGCATAAAAGGTATTTAATTCGAAAGTCTTGAATGGGGAAGTTATTACTTGTTCACCTCCAGCATGACGGCGGTAGTATACGGCGATTTTGAAGAAGAGCTATCATACCTAGAGCGCATAGGAGTTTCCAACCAGTTTGATGGCCGTAGCATCGACACCTGGTTCAATCGCTCGCCATCCTGGTCTCATTATTCCAATGCCATCGCGCAGGTGATCTGGCAGCTTAGCTGGGGTGTAATTGAGGTATGTGGCAATTTGGGGGGTATATGAGCAACATGTTGACGTGTTCGAAGTGCATATCCGTCATCACGGTCTGCATCTTGAGTGTCCAAGTGTGGAGCCCTACGAACGAATACTTAAGCCAATGGGAGTTGGCCAACAGCTTTGTACACGCAGTGTTGGTCATGATCCCAGTGAGATCTTTCGTTGCATCCGGGCTCGCTTTTTGGCACTATAGAAGAACTCTTCAATTACAAAGAAATGCAGGTATATTTAACTTATTCCGCCATGTGATAACTTACCCACAGAAGCTAGAAGGACCCAAGGTGGATCAACACAACTTAAGCTTGCCCCATCGGAGGATTTTCCACAAGTAAGTCATTGAGAGAGAGACTGACCTATACTGATTCGGTTCCCAGTCTGGCAAAGCTTTCCGGAGTGGCAGCTTTGTCCTGCTTCATTTCTATAATTGCGGTCCTTGTTTGCACCAAAGATACATGTCGATTTTCCTCGCCAGTCCTTTGGTGGATGATTTTTGGTGTTGCATGTATTTATTTAGCTCTGCTCTGGGAGAGTCTTATTATCTGTCTTATGCTTCCTTGGGCCTTGTTAAGTGTCATGGTATGTTACTTCTCTCTTTGTTGTTGTTAAGCTAACATGTTCTTTAGATCCCTTGCCTGGAATTGTGCCCCTGTCCCGAGGGCTTATGCGCTGACTTGGCTGGATTTGACAATTAGGTAGTCAAAGACGTCTCTATATAAACTTAGTTTTATCTGTACGCTTCAGCGCTTACTTCAGTGTGTCGTTCTTTTAGCACATCTGAGTTAATCCACTCTTTTCTTTCAGTAAATAGTACACTCCTTTCTACGGAATATCATTATAATTAATTGGAACAGACCAGAAATGTCGGAGCAGCCAAAGATACAGTCCAGGTGGTCACACGCCTTCAGTGCGGATAATCATGAAAGGAACTATCTTCGATTGAAAATATAATTGCTTACGCTTGGTGTTAAGGACTTATGAGTGGATGAATTGCATAATGATCAAGTGAGAAATAACGAAGGATGGAGTTAACATGGAGTCCACTATAATTGACAGCTTTCGTCCGACAGCAGAACCACGCATCGAGTGGAAGGATAACCTATCGACCAGAAATGAGTCGCTCGGCTGCAACGGCTGAACCTACAAATATCATTTCGTAAGACGAGGGAGTGAACATAAAGAAAACGCACAAAGAATACTTGCAGATGCCACGTAAAGGCGAGATTTGGAATTTGGGAACGTCGCTGGATGCGCATGCTACCACTCAAGAGGATCTGTTGTGCCGAAGCAATCTGGGCTTCCTGAGGTATTCCATTTGTTCGTTCTTTCAGTTGATGCGAAGCTTTTTTTCTCCGTGTGACAAAGAAAGAAACATTTTTCAGAAGATCTGTAATGATCGTCAAAGATGTCACAAGATAGAGCTGAGCCGGTTGGCGGGTTGTAGTCGATGCGGAAGTGTGCTCCGAGGCTGTAAGTAGATGCATTTAGTTCACAGTTCGAAGTTCGAAGTGATAATCCTACCTGGCTGATACTTGGCCATGCGAGAGTCAATGTTTCCTTTAGGTGGGGCGACCGATGAAATCCACA
>MU158051.1:0-11129 GCA_015657495.1 Crepidotus variabilis
CATTTCTATTCCCTGGACTGCCTCTACTTGACGGAGATGAATCGACATTATGACCTCGATTATCCGGACTTGAGCAATAATGATCATCCGCACGTTTATCAACTCCTTGTTCTTATGATGGCACTGCTCCCTTTGCAAAAGGGACGACGTAAGTGACTCTCATTCAATTACAAGTAATGACTCACTCATTATGACTATAGAACTCTCTTTGAAAAACTTGCAAGCTCTTGTTACCATGGTTAAGAACCCTAAGCGATACCAGGTGAACGTATTGGCGGACCCGGATGCTATGGTCCTAAAAATAAAAGGCAAGTTCGATGATCGCGTTTTTGCTGAGACCGTCGCCGAGGCCTTGTTATCCGACGTCATCTGTAAGCTCACAGTTGGGTCATTTTCGAAGAATAAAGATAGAAAGGGGGATTACCTCTTTCATCAATTGACTGGTTTGGATAATGCGGGGGAAATTGTTGATTGGGAATCTGCCCTCGCAAGATTGTCTGTTCCATATCGGGTGCAGATAACCCAGTAGTTTACCTTGACTCAGTCAGGCTAACGTATGTTCAAGTTTTATCCATCATATAATCCCTTTCGTTGATCGACCTTCTAACTCTCTAGGGCCCGTGACGGTGATACTGCATAGGCATTCGTGCTAGCCATAAGGGTGGGGAATGCGGATGACCGTATGTCACATCTGGGTGAGAGGTTGACCATTGTACGCCTCAAGTTCAATCGCTACTTTATTATTCAATAATCCTCTGCATCGTAACTTCAATACGGTAGATCACTTTTGGTAATTATCAATATATCTCAAAATTGCAATCAAGAGTAAAACCCCTTTCCAATGAGCTGTCTACTGAATTATTCGCTTCTCAAGTTTTGAGCTCATATCCGAATCACTTTGCTTTCTCTTGCGACTACTTTGGTGGGCCTTGAAAAGAACAGCTTCAAGACTTTTGGCCATGGCGTCAGAACAGGTTGGTGTTTCCATTACCTAAATTGCCGCACGAAACATGAGCCTTAAATCAATCGGAAGTGACAGGCGGCTGTGCGTTGGCAATCTTGCTTTTGAGCGGCACCATGACAATTCGAGGTACATATTTTCTCCCTCAGATACTTTAGAAAATTGACTTGAGCCCGGTGTCGGCAGATCCGGATGAGATCACCACTGCAGAATATAACAGCGGGGCCCAGACATCCCGAGTTATTGATCATACTGGCGACGACGACGATGAAGTAACATGCACCGGAACAAATGTGCGGCAGACGACACCAGAGGACGATTCTATTGTGGTGCTCTCCTCTAGACTTCGTCAAACGGGGATCCCGAAGAACATGCCCCCAGGTGTTAACTACCTCCGGGCACGAATACCATCCTACCATATCAAATGCGGCACACATATTGTTCGAGTCTTTGTGTCGGAGCTGGTTTATCCAGGTGATGTGGCTTCCGCGCAACCTGGAGATGTGTTTGTGCTATTGGATCCTCCCACTGTTTTTGTTCAAGGTTCGAAACGCTGGACGGTTTGGGATTGGTGTAAAAAGGCACACCCTATTGAATCATTGAGGCTGCTGGCTTTCTCGCCTGATGGTCCTGTTTATGTCACCAAAGGGGAGCGTAAGAAACACCGTGGCACGTGGATAGGGTCGGTTGAGACAGCAGTAGCAGAATTTCGAAAGAAGTCTCGCAAATGTAAGTCCCTTGGATCTGTTGAAAATATAAGACGATGACCTCTACCTCTCTTAGATACGTGATGCCGTGCTTTTCTTTGATACCCCCTTAATACCATAACTCTTTAAAATTCCATTTTTGTACTCTGCCTGCACAGTCGCGACTGCTTGTTAGTGACCATCAATCTATTTTGAGTTTGTGACATGGGAGATCGTCACATCTGTCAACTGTTTTGAACTCTGATAACGGCTCTTTCTCCTGACAGTCATCGTCTCTCCCAACGCATCGTTTCTCGATGCGTTAAATCCCTCTCCTTTTGGCATGCTATATATGCGTTGGGGGATATGTTGAATTGTGGTGACGGTCCCTTTCAGCTGAGTAAAGTTTCTCCGCGCCATCTTCTGTACAAGCGAACCAACTGGCATTTTAACGTACGATGTAATTGGCTCTCATGTTGTCGAATTTTTGTATCATTACATAGCTGAACTCATCTATGGTGGCTTTTTGATTGTGCACTTCACTATCAAGCGGGAATATGCGCACAGATACCGCTCGTTCCAATAGCAAGCGGGCAATCTGCTGGCGAGATCAGATCTGAGAGATGGCATTTTTTTTTGAGATTTTGAAGCATCGTAAATCTTCTCCTCTGTTGCTTCATCTTCTCATGTCGTTGTGGCGTGCGGATCTTCATAAGACTCGCATCAGGTGTGAAATCGCGACATGCGTTGATGCTTGTAGTACATGGAATGAAAAGAACTTGAGCAAAACGGGAATCGACCTTCCCATCGCCGTATGTACTTGAGGAAAGTTTATGGCATGAGTGTCACAATGGTGCGCTTATCTCGAGTGTTCTGTAATCAATTATCCTATATGAATCCGTTCTTCTTGAAGTGAGGGCGCATTACTCAACCCCCTGCATGCTTCCTATGCGGTCAGTCTCATAGCGGTGCCTTCGTGAGCAAAAGCCTAACAATTTTGCCAGACAACCGCATACCTGTGATGCTCCCGACTGTCGGAACGCTGGAACCCACCTCTGCGACCGGTGTCGCAGTGCCTTCTATTGCGTAAGCGTTTGTTCTTCAAGTGGCAGCTTTACGATTTGAACCCATCTCTCAGAGCAAAGATTGCCAGCGCAATCACTGGAAGTCACATAAGGGTCTATGTACCTCGAAAACGGAACGAGCATGTTCATCTCCCGCATGTTCATACCGTGGACGTTCACTCAAGTCGTGTACTGGTTGTGCACGCGAGGCATACTGTGTTTGTATCCTTCTTCTGGTCTTGCTATCAAACGACATTGACGCTTCGTGTTTTGTTCAGTCTCGGGAATGCCAAAAATTTCACTGGAATAAACAACACAAGGCCGACTGCGCTGTCGAACCCTCTCTCCTATCAGCCAGTATGTTTGATACGGCCTACAAGTCGGATATCATGCGCTTGGCCATTGCCACCTTTTCATCGCATATAGATCAATCACGCTACCATAACGTGCGCAGAAACTATGCGCTACAAGTCAACATCAACATTCTCTCCGATCCTTCGTTCCCGAAAGGACACGCGAGTCTGGTGGATATCATAGGGACCTCCTTGATCGACCTCGCTTTGCTGTACCCCAGTAAGCCTAACCTGCGGAACGTTCGATCTCAGCTGGATAAAGAAACCTCACTTCTCGTTGTCGCGTACTATATCTGGCCATCCAAAGACGAGCTACTGCTACATCACTACCCTTCTCCTTCTCTCATTCATAGTTCAGCTGAAAAACCCGCTTCCACTTGGTATCAATGCCTCCTGGATAAACACGCAGCGAACTGTGGTAGAGAGCAACCTGTACCACCCGTAAATTAGAGTTTGATAGGATATTCATTGTCGAGTATCTCTTCGTATTGCTTTCCTACAATATTGTCTCGGTTCCAAATGTGCGCCAATATACTTGATATTGCATATATTTCGGTGTGATACTTGCGATAGTTGGTGACAACATTCCACAGAACTCCACTTGCGCTGGCCTAAGCATAAGAATTACCATAGCGTCGGTTGACCTGGGCGCTCGTCCTCATGTTGATGCTATCTCATTCTGGAGCTCTATTCATTATCAAAACCAAGGGGAGCGCGAGCGGTTAGACCGTACGATGGGTCAGGGGTCTCTGAATACACTCAATTGGGGTACTTCTCGTTTTGACCCGCGAAGAATTCCCATGGATTACGTAGGATCGACACATGCCTAATACCGACATCACCTCCCGCAGGGCACTCGGTTAAAAACTTGCGCCTTCGCATGAATCTGGCTTCCAGCCCTTTCTCTAAACGTCCTAGAGTTATTACACTTTCTCGCAGTGAGCGATGCCTTCTCCTAGGTACTTTTTATTGATTTTATAAAACAATATCTTCTTCATTGTCTAAAGGCTATTTTTATCCCAGTAGTTCTCAGTCATCGTCTGAACATGTCCTGAGCGGATGGGATCTTACTCCTGGCCGTGACCCGGTTACTGTGGATTACAACAATGAGCAGCTTTATCTTCCTCGTGTCTTGGTTGACGGTATCAATGTATTGGGGCTGGTATGTGTGTAATTGTTCATTTTTCTACGACTCACCAACAAGTAGAGTAGTGTGCAGCTCACATGACTCGAACCGTTGAAGCATCGGCCAATGTTTCGCGATCAGCATTTGAGATTCGCGAAAATCAAGAAACACTCCCGGAAGCGATTATTCTTAAGCTTGTCGAGTACAAACCTGTTGTCATTCCAGCTAGTATCAATCTGGCAAAAAAAGTCCAGACCGTCAGCTACTTACAGTACATCGGAGGCCTCGATATGGAAGGGAAAGTCGACTTTTACGGTAAGTATCTTGATATTGTACGATTATTTCTGCTCATGATTTTGTAGGATACGCGGCTCAGTCGTCCTGTTCGTATGCCATCTCGTTCTTCTTGGATTCAAGTAGAACCGTCGTGTTTCGCCCGAAAGATGTCCCAGCACCCAAGTTTAATGCCTACGAGCCTTACATGATAAGTCTTGATGACGGATATCGAATGGCTTTCAATATTCCGAGATACGCCGAGTCAACTCCCCCTCTTCAAATCATGTCTGACCGCTCGACGTTTTTGCTCGTGGATCGGCATCAGTATCAAGTGAACAACCACGCCCCCCAAGGGTATTGTTCACGGTTCAAGGTCATTCAAGGCGAGATGCTCTTTTTTATCGTGAAGCTACCCAAAATACAAAATTTTCGAAGTCGGGGGCAAGTTTATGAACATTGGCTTCCTCTTCGCTCTACTCTCTCGCCAAAGTCCAGTAATTATGAGCAGTATATGCAATATTCAAGGCAAGGGATTAAAATCAGTGTCGGAGAATCCATGTATGTTCTTCTCATTATTCTGTGGCACTTGAAAATTGACTTGCATGCAGCATATTTCCTCCCGGCTTTACGTTCGAGATGTATGCATGTGAAACCTCCGTCATCCAACGTTCTTATTTCTATTCGTTGGCCTGTCTTCCTCTCACGGAGCTCGTCAGGCGATTTGAAGCCATATACAACTTCAGTGTGGTAACGCTCGAGCAAACCTCCTACGATTTATTCTCGAGATGGTTGGTATACATGCCATATAACCGTCCAGTTGAAGAAGACCCAAGTGAGCTACTTTCCTTCAGATGTGTACATCCTAGATTGACGACATTCCAGAAGTTACGTCGCGAGCTGTAATGGCGCTCGTTGCGATGATCCTCTGTCCTCTTGATTATGTACATCCGGAGAGCAATGTTTGGGCATCGGTCTCGAGCCGTCATATAGCCGCTTCGCGATACTTCTCGTATATATTACACGACGCTCCTTTCAAACACCAGTTTAAATCACTCCGCGGACCTACCGACAAGAGCTGTACGCCTTTTCAACAGTTGTCGGGCCGTCCGAGTCGTCCATACCCGCTCACTTTTGACAACGAGATGGCCCTACAAGCTGCATCCCTCTTGCAGCGAAATCTTAATTTCAACCCTCAAGAACTACGAAACAACTACGATATTGGGACCGAAGGTGTCGATTTTGCTGTTGGATTTCCAGTGGAATGGTCAAAGCCCCATGGTGACATGCCCTTTGTCTTCGATATCATCGCAGAGTTCAATTCCAATAGAGATTTTAGGATGAAGTGGAAGGATAGAGAATCGATTGATAAACATGTCATGGGTGATTGAGTGCCGTATATCACGATTTTACGATGTATAATGTTGGGATACAGCGAGCTTGACTAGTTAATGTACGACAAATGTTTGGTTTCGCCGGCGTTTCAGTATATTTGTCTCCCGTATTTCCCCATTTGGGAAAGTTCTAAGTTCGAGAACCATGTTGTTTTGGCTATCAGTATTCCATTTCCAAAGTGCGGTGTAAAAGCGATAGGACGAGCTTAATACTCGTTTTTCCCAAGACCAGGCATCTTTGGCCGAGATCGATCTGCCCGTTTTCATGGGGGTCTCAAAAGAGTGTGATAAGCGTTCCTACCTTTAGAGTCGCCACCCATCCCTTTCTTCCACTGCGGGTCTCGAACTTGACAACAATGGAGAACCAACATTATTTGATGGCATTGTGAGTCTTGCTCTCATCAATCAATTGTATCTATGTAATGATACTCCTCGATAGCTTGGGGACCGCTGGCTTTTGCCAGAATCCCACTTGCCCGACTTTGCTTGCTGATGTGAAAAGATGTAGTGTTTGCCGCTGTAGGTTCTACTGTGTATGTTTACCTGGCCAACTTGTAAAGCTGTGACTCATCTAATAATTTGCCAGGGCCGACGATGTTCCAGGGCAGACTGGCCTAACCACCGACTTCTATGCCAACCATTGTGTTGTTCCGACAGGTTTCTGAGCTGGGTACAGAAGTACCAATCATATATCTGGCCCGCCATACTCGTACTCCTCAAAAACTCAACGGACGTAACGTTGCAAGACGTCCTAGCATCTATTCGAGAAACTGCAGAGAACTACTGCGTTCGGTTCGATTTCACGACAAATCCGCTTCAATATCAGGAATCAGTCTTGTCTTTGTCCTTTGTAAGTGCCGAGAAAGCGGCACTTGTGGAGGCCATGCAATCAGATGAGAAACGTGTTGGATGTTGCAGGAATAAGATGAGAGGCTCTCGTCCCGCTGTAACCATCTGCTGCCATGTCGACGGTGTGTTCACGGATTTCGAAACTTTTGAAGTCCCACCGCCCGGTATGCCGTGGACTTATACACTCGCCCCCCTCGAAAAATGCCTAGATTTTCTTCGAAACAACATTAAACCCAACGCTTCTCGTTCAGGAATTCAATTCTAGTGCTCTGTTCAGTTAGAATAGGGGTGGTGTACGTTATCACATGATCCTGGCCTTTTGTGTAGCACGTCTTGTACTTCTTGTCTCTCTTGATTGAAACAGATTTTCAACTTTGCTCGTTAAATTCAATTCACATATAAAGCTCCCTTTGCAATGTCCTCTGGTATGTCATCGGTGTTAGGGTTATGCCCCATCATTAACCTTTGTCAGACGGCTTTGACATTCAAGGCGATTGGGCTGCCGGGTTTCCTAAATATATGCAAACCGCGCTCGATCAGTTGGATAACGACGATGTCAAGAACCTGGAAACTACTCATTTTCTGCATCGTGTCAATTATACAACGCACTCGGTCAAACTTCGCGACGCTGCTCGAAAAGCGATATCAATGCGGAAAATGTTCATTGTCCAATCTGTTCCACATCGCTTAATCTCGTTCTCTTCCCAATCTCTACTTGTGTTGGGGCTTGGGTCTACAAATGATGACTTTTCGCAGTTCTGTCAGCACGATGGATTACCTCTGTCTTCATATCAGACTAGTAACGTTGATATCCCAGCGTTTGTCCAGTAAGTCGGGATAGCAAAATTGATTGCGCTTTACTCTTATATCATGTCAAGGCTTTTAGACGATGGTTTCAATGTTGGTTGGCAACCGTTCAGCAACTCTGAAGAGATATCCATCCCCTTGAGTGAGCTTCAAGCGGAACGCTCTTGGGTTTCCTTCATTCCTCGAAACACGAGTGCCAAAATAACGCTCAACCTTGGGTATACAACCGCGCTTCAAGTTACATGTGGGAGCGCGCGCGTAGTTGATGAAATTACTGTTTTCTCGACATCGTTGATAACGGCTCGGAGACGACTATTTGAAGATTTTGATGGTACTACAAACACGGGAAGTACCCGTCAGACCTATGAGCTCTCTTGTGGTGACGTCCTGTCTGTAAAATACACCCTTTCCATTTCCATTTGGCTGATTATCATGTCTTGTAGGATTATTCCTCCTTCGTACCAATGTACCATCAACGCCCTTGAAGATGCTGTCCTGGTTGGGGCTCGATTTTTATCGCTGCCAACAATGCATCTGGCTTCATCTTTACGGATGTACTTGGCACACAAGCGACCGGCCGAGTTCCAAACGACACTTAGCCCTCTAGTGTATTGGAGAACTCTTTCTCGCATGTTGTTGCGGATGGAGCGTTATGACGGAAAACTTAAAGAAGGTGGCATTATTTTATCTTTTTTTTGTCCTTTTTTGGTCAAATGCTCATGGTATTGGGAAGCGCGTAACGAAACATTCTTGGCTTCTCTCGCGCTCATGGTTCTTCGACCCGATTCTTTCGCTTGTTGTCCGGATGAAGATAAAGTGGCAAAGCAGATTGTGCGTGGATTCAATCCTAATACCAGTAAGATGTCTCCCTTTGTAGTCTCGTTCATATATTAACCAGTGTTACACTAGATACTCTTCTTCAACAAATTGACATCGAAGCGGTTGACGTTGCCAAAATGGTGTTGGAAGGCACCAACTTTGATTCTTTTCTCGACCGCAAAGCCGGACCTTACCAATATACACATAAATGGACCGATCCCGGCCAAGGCTGGTGTTCTATAATGAAAAAATTGTATATTTAAATGTACGACCCAAATCGAAGCAGACCGCAACTCACCTCGACGCTCGTTCTTCTCGTGAAATGGCTGAAGTTAAGGGAAAAGCAGCAGAACGATGTTCGTTGCCAATTTTCTCGCTATACTCACTCGTCTCATTGCTCCCTAGCACGCAGCGGTCAGAACCAATCAACCTCTGGGTCGAATAAGCAGTCGAGTCTGTTGTCACTTTCTTGCCTCTACTAGTCACTCTAACGTTTATTTCATTGAACAGACCCCATTCGTAAATCTAGTACTAATGCAAAGCGTAAGGTCGCCTTTTATTCGGAGTTGTCACCCTTCCTGACGTCGTTACTTCGTTAGGCCAACGTTTAAACGTGGACTCGGACGAGCCGGTCGTCATTCCACCGCCCCCGACTTTCAAAAAAATGGCCGACTTTGCCGCTGAATTTCAGGCTATCAAGAGCGATCTCAAAGAAGTCCACGTTGGTCTGAGCGACGTTGTCCACGAGTTCAAAGCCATTCGCCAACTCATGACCGCAAATATGGATGAAACAAAAGCTCTATTTCAAGAGCTGGCCGACAAAATCGACGCCGCCACCTTACGGGTCGTCGACGACGAGGCAATGGAGATGGATGATGACGGAACAGGATGCGCCACGAGTGATGGTATCCTCGATGATGGGTCCCAAGACGCCCAATCCTCTCAGCCCAAGGTCAAAAAGTCCAAGGTCAGAAATAGTCGTTAGGGTTGTTTCGTTCGCTTTGTAATCGTTATTGCGTAGTCTGTCGAAATGGAACCGGCATCCCCTCTTGCACTATCCTTGCCCACAGAAGTACATTTCTCAATTGGAGCGTCTATTAAAGTGTCTGCGTTTCGACATGAATTTAACACCGAAGATAAATTACACAAGTACATCCAAGTATGTCTCCCACATGATGATTTTTGCATTGTGGAAATTGATCTCCAGTCAGCATCTGCTTGCTATATCGGCTCTGCTATGTTCTGATCAAAACTCTGACATACATACTGTCATTGCTTACTCGGATGACCCGAACATACTGTCGAATGACATCTCACAGCACATTGATCACGGCATTGCGGTCAAGGTGTCTTCTCCTCGTGGCTTCTCGGATAGGCTTTCATTTTCCATTGATGCAATAATGTCACTGGGGATTAGCCCCTTGGGTGTTATTGATATCAATACCCGAACAGGCGACCGCGTTAATGAGCCCTCTACTTTTCAAAGATTCTTCCAACATCGGAATAGCAGTCATTGCGTTCTTCGGCATGCCTCTCCTGTTTGGACCATGCCGTTATTCGTCAAGTCATTCCTGCCCTTCATTACCTTTTACTTGCTCTGACGGCGATCCTAGGTTACTTGACGATGGTTACAACAATGGTTGGAGTCGCGCGGTATCGTCCTTTGATTCTCATGGCCCTATCCGCTCTCTCCAAAGCCATCACTCCTGGGTCCAGTTCTTGAGCGCTGGTCACCATCGCACCTTGAACCAAACTACATCTGGTTTCAATTCTGCGTTCCAGATACGGTCCGGACGCATGATGGTCTTGGTATATAATCATCCTACAGCGATTTCTGAAGCCCTATATTGCCAGATTGTCCACGACTGTATCTACGGTGATGTGGCTTTGAATATCGGGATTTCCCTCTCTCCTGGTGATGTCTTGTACGTCCTTTTTGTCTGGTAAATTGTAGCCCTTGTCATGATATATTTACAGGGTAATTCCTCCCAACGTTCTTCACGAAGTTTTGGTCTTCCAAGACACGGTGGTCACTGGGACGCACTTCATTTCTTGTACCAACCTTCATCTCACGCGTTTTGCCCTTTATTATCAAGTTTCTGATCGTTCCAGGTCAAAGCGAGACATAGAATTTTTCCTGATATGGAAAACACTTGTAAGGTTGATCCTATATCTTGATGACGTTGGCTTCAAAGGTACGATTCAACTGTTTCTTGTGTATTGTTTTGTATTCAAAATCATTCAGGAATTAGATTGAATCCGTACGAGGCACTTTTGACCATCCTCCAGCGCCCTGGCCATTTTGGGCCTGAAGAGTTCGATTCTCATCTGAGCTCTATAAAAGTACAAAATCAGGTGAATCAACACAAACGACAACCGTCGACGGCCGGCAGGTCGAAAGTGGATCTCAAACATCTCATAAATTCGAAAGGTTCGCATTATTTCAGCTTTCACAAGCTTCAACTTACTTATATGTAGTCATTTCTCGCCTCGAGGTGTTCAATGATGCTCTTAAAAAGCCTTTTCAACTTGCTCCAGATGACAAAAAAGCTGTCGACCTTTCAAACAAGCGCGTTGATGAGGGATTACCCGAATTGGATATATTATTACCGGGGCCGGTCCTCGGATCAAAAGTAGTTTGATGTCACTGGATTTACGTATAAAAGCCGATTTTTTGCGCGCCTCGCACTTTCTCATTAACCATCATCATGCCTCCTGGTATCCCTTCAGTGACCACTTTGGAGAAAAAGTCGACATCTGATATTGATCGCTTGATAAAACATATTGAGGCAGCACA
>MU158052.1:0-11094 GCA_015657495.1 Crepidotus variabilis
ATTTTGCTCCGATCGAAGTTCTTTGGCCCTGCATCATGGCAGAGAATTAGAGCTCTAAAATGAATAGAGATACGTCAACTGACCTTGGAGTGGCACGATACTGGGCCTTTTGCGCTTTTCGTGCAGCTAATCTCTCAGTTTCGGTGGCATACTTGGAAGTGCGGCCCATGGGAGAATTTTGCTTGCAAAGAAGAGAGTTAGTCTTCATATCTTACTCTGCTGCAAAGCACTCACTAAGCGCCCCCAATAACACCTTGGTTTCTGATGCGCAAAGAATGCCAGCAACACCTCGTGAAACGTCAAGCAATGCCCAAAAAGGACGAAAGAAAGGAGGGGGCGGGTTTCAGTTTCACGTTGCAACAACAGCTTCGGCCACTCACCAACATCGACACTATACATCGCTGCCAGAGCGACTGGGCAGATCAACGTCTAGGGTTGATATGCCTGTGTCTGCCAATTCATACGCAGCTGTGGAGTCTTGCAAGACTATGGAAGTAGATGTTGACACAGAAGTGGGCCCATCTGGTTCTACTTCAGTTGGTGCCATTGAAGAACTACTGCAAGACCTTGATGAATTGGCAAGCGACAACGAAAGTTCTCACCAGATTCAAATGGGTGATGGAGAGGTCATGAAACGTTTTCGATCCAAAAGGGTAAATTTTGCTCGTTTTTCGATGTTCAGGCAGCTGAATTTTGAACCAGGACGAAGCGCTCCACCAATGGGAGCAGCTCCGAGATGTATTTGCTCAGGAATTCGTTGGTCATGAAGGACGAGGTTTCTGGGCAACAGAAGAGTGCGTTGGGTGCGATACTTGTCAAGGAATTTATCAGTGCCTGGAATGTGGAGATCGAGAGATGTGGTGCCAGAAGTGTGTTGTTAAGGAACATAGAAAGCATCATTTTCATCGCATTCAGGTATGTGGTCGCTTTCTCGCACAGCCACATGGTCTAAAAATATTTACAGAAATGGAATGGTACCTTCTTCGAAAAAGTCAGTCTAAAAGACCTTGGACTTCGAAGGCAACTAGGACACAAGTTTGGAGAAACCTGTTTACGGCCAGAGCCCTGTTTTAATGATGAGTTCTGGGTTTTGGATATATCTGGTCTCCATAATCTTGCAATCGACTTCTGTGGATGTGGAAGAGGAGATCAACGACATATTGTCCAGTTACTTCGAGCGAGCCTCTGGCCGTCAACTGTCACTCAACCTCAATCAGCAGCAACATTTCGACTTCTTGATTTCTACGAGATTCTAGCATATGAATCGAAGGTCTCTATTTTTGAAGTCTATCAAACACTTGTCCGCCTGACAAATAACACTGGACTGAATCTTCCTAATGTGCGAGTATAAGTGAACTCTGTTTTGTATTTGATTGACATATTTTTCTAGGATCGATATCATCCGTTTGTTCGAATGGTTCATGAATGGCTGCATCTCCACATGCTGGTAAGGGCAGGTCGTGGTCATGAAGAAGGTGGTGTTGCTGCGACAAAAGAGGGAGATTTAGCAGTTCTATGTCCTCCATGTCCCCATCCAGGGATCAATATGGATCCCGATTGGAAGAGAACCCCAGCTGATAGATGGTAAAGTAGTTGTTCCAATGTCCGATCAGTATACTGATACTCTTTAGGTACCGCCATGCCAAGTTTGTATCTATCGATGCCAATTTTCGCCTCAAAAGGAAAACCGTTTCTAGTCACCGTGTAGATCCAGGCCTCGGTAAAGGTTGGGCCTACTTTGTTGAAGAGACCAAGTATAAAACATTTCTCAATCTTCATCAAAATGAAAGAGAGCCAGTACGTTCTTTGTACTGCAGAATAAATTGGTCTTAATTGAGTCGCAGAAAAGTAATTGCTCACGCCACGATGCTGTCAATCTGTCCAGCGCAAAACCTAATCGAGGACATGCTGCTTCCGGTGTTGGGAAGATTATGTGCGCACGACACGAAATGAATCTTCCCAATTCAGTAGGCGACCTTCAATATGGAGAAAGGTATTGTTATTTCCGCTCAAATATCAGACGAAGTATTAATCAAAGACAGATATTGTAATATGGACTACATGTTCTATCAATCTCTCAACACTTCTGGAAAAGTACAAGCATATGTAGTATCATACGACATTGCTTGTCAGTGGTCAAAAAAGCTACAGTCACGCATGACTGCAATGGATGAAGATTTCTTTCTATTCAAAGAGGGTATGACAACAAAATATCTGGTACCAAAATTCCACCTTCCTGCCCACGTCATGGCTTGCCGAAGCCAGTACTCGTTTAACTACACCCAGGGCGTTGGGCGCACTGACGGCGAAGGTATCGAACGAGGATGGAATGAAATCAACCCACTTGCAACCAGCACCCGGGAAATGGGTCCTGGAACACGCCGAGACATCATTGATGCCCATTTCGGAGATCACAACTGGCGCAAAACGACATCGCTCGGTAAGATCATTGTTGTAGTGTGGTAGTGCACTACTCACTCAGTTTGCCTGGACTCATAGCTGACACGCAGCAGGAGCGTATGTTTGTGGCCGGTCTTGACATGGCAGAGCATGTAATAGATTTCAACCACTTGAACGCGACTCTTCCTCAAGTGAAGGTACAAGAGTGGACCAAAGAAATCGAGGAGTGGGAAATGGACTCTAAAAAGCCAAATCCGTTTGCAGAGTTGGCTGATGGTATGTTACTCGCTGTTGCATAAGATGTAAATAGACGCCTTACCGTTATAAAGGTCCAACACAAGCAACAATCCGAAGAGAGCTCGCAGAAGCTGAAACCAACGACATTCTCGCCGGAAAGGATTTTGCACTCGATGATAATGTTTCTCCAGCAAAGTTGATTGCCACAGGAATAGACCTCGAGGCAGAACAGTAAGCCAAATCTAGATCATCTGAGACATAGTGCTTACAGGTTGTTACAGACGATCAGTGAAAGTCGAAGCAAGCAAGGTCTGGGACCACTCACGAGATCGTCAAATGTCTAAGCTGCAGTTCAACATAAACACTTTACATCGCAAGATTGATGGGTGGACAAAGCACCAGCAATTGTACTGTCCTGGAACCGAGCGGTTACGAACCAACAGTATCAATGAATCTAATCGCCTCGTACCATTGCAGCCATACGACTTTCCCCTCTGGCTTCCTTCTCAAATCCAAGAACAACTTCCAGTTTCTGATCGTCTGCGACGGATTGAGTTCCGCCTGCGTGAAGGGCAGGCTCATGACTCACTAAACGAGTTACGACGGCAACTCCAAGTCCGGTTTCAGCTCATCTCTTTCAAAGACAAGAACTCGAGAGGGCAAGGTTCAAATGCGCAAGCAAGAAACATGATTGAGAAAGTTCAGCGAAGAATAGACAATGCTGTAGCAACTTACAAGGCAGCGTTTGCGGCGTTAGTATCATTGAGTATGCTTCTTCAGGAACATGGCTGGAAAGAGAAGTTAAAGGAACTACGGCCGGGAGATGTCCGTGCCATCAGCCAAGGAGATGTTGGAGAATCTGAGGGGGGCCGAACACTGTCCTGGATTTGGAAAACAGACTCAGTTCCTGTGTCGGCACTGAATGGAGAGGACGATGGGGCTTACCAGATGCAGCGTAAGTAGTGCTTCCTAGCAAATATCCTCTTACTAACGTGAAACATTAGAGACCAAAGTGGAGTGGTCAAAAGTACGAGCACGAGCGAAGCGCTTCACAGAGGAGGTAGACCTGATTGCCAACGAAATGATGCGGACCGTCCGTTACTTTGCGAGTATGGCTCTCAAGTGGAAAAACAGAGGAAGTTTTAAAGGTAGTTCCAACTCTAATGAACCCCTGTTTGAGGCCTCGTTAGCCTACGCAGAGAAAACATCAGCCATGTTTCAAGCGCTTGGATCGAGGTGTATTGAAGAATGGAAAGACTTACCAACACATATCAATCGTATGGAGCAGATTATTGCTAATCCCGACATTGCCCTCCCAGGAGAATTTGACAAATCTTCGGCATCGAAAGCGAGGGCAAAAGCGCAGAGGAGGGAGGCAAGAAGGCAACCAAGCATGGAGGAGATCGACGAGTAAATTTGGTTTGTTGTCGGTAGTTGTTCCAAAGCGGCCAAATATAGAAGATCGTTCTCACATGCTGAATCTAACGAGTGCAGCACGTATCATATATCAGCAGTGCAATACTCTTCAAGTGTTGATTAGTAAGACAAGTATTGCACTACTTGGCGTGCTCAAAGCATTATGATTTGTGTAATTAGTGCACTAGTTCTAAGTCAACCCGAACACGACAGCAGGAGTATTGCGCTACTCCAGAATACTACTTGAGTGTGGTGCACCACTCGAAAGCACTACTGCTCTGGCCCTTGTGACGAACATAAGTAGTGCACTACTTTCCTAATTAAGATTGGTCAGAACAATCGAAGGGCATTTAGTGAGTAATGCACTACTCGTGTTTATGTTGACAGGAGAGTAGTGCACCACTCAGCAGTGTTGCTGCTGTCGCCATCGCGTGAATATTGCACTACGAGAGAGTAGTGCACCACCCAGCAGTGTTATTGCTATAACTCCATTGCGTGAGTGTTGCACTACTCCCTCAACAGCTGAAATCACCGAAAGTTCCACCTCTCAACGCGAAGACAATTAGGAGCCCCTTGCTCTTTGTGTTCTGTTCTCGACCATACAGGCTATATGTACAGACAGTAAATACCTCCAAGCATAGCAAGAGATAGACATATATATATACATATACCGATATATTCATTGGGAAACTGTGACTAATGACTAATGAGGAGTGTGCGACACATCTGAAAAATCGAATCGTAGCGTGTAAAGCTTGCGTGAACTGGTTCGAGAGAGGCGTCTTATCTCCCGCAAAGCGCTGTCTCAGAAGCCTAATATGGTTGAAGAGCGCGTTGCGTCATGACAATGCGGTGGTGCACTACTATTGCACTACTTCTGGCCTGCGCTGGCGCTACTGACAAGTGCAAGGAATAGTGCACAACTGAATAGTGACAATGTCCATGATTAGTGCACAAAAATGGCATATAGGGCTGTTAACCCAAAGCTTTCCCAAGTGACTCACATTGAACAATCCTAACGTACTCAGACCTTTTGATTTGAACTGCCTTCGCAAAGTCATCTTGACCATACCGACAAGGTTGGCCCCTGGAATTAATGTTGTTGGCGACGTCGATGTAACCACGTTCCGCAAGTCTTTCGTCAGAGCCAAAAAAATCTGCACAGAATTAACTGCGGTTAATACGACACGGTCCCCTGAGATGTTGAACTTGTTGAAATCGACAGTCACAAGTAATTCCAGAGTGGTAGCCATGGCGCGAACTTATCTGTCGTTTGTAAGAGATGCAAGCACCAAACTAGTGGGCTTACTTCTTTGTGGGTCTCTACTAAGATTTGAATCCAGCGAGCATGAGAAATTCCCTGCAACAATCGTCGAATCTTTGAAGCTCATGGTCGCGATTCTCTCGTAGACTCCAGGCCATGAACATTGTCGGCTTTGATCTATGCCCTAGCATGTCAGATAAAGAGGTCAGAAGCCATATTCCGAGAGTTTATACCACGAGTACGTCTTGGAAGCATTTCGACTGTGATAGCAGAGAAAGGGGCTGAAATTGGTGAATTCAAATCTGCATGCATTTGCATTGACTGTCAAAGTAAATTAGCTTGAACAATAATTTTGAGAAGATCTATGTTCATACCGCAACAACACCCCAATGCACGTCTTCATCGAGTTTAACATTGTGGAATGTCAAAGAGCGATGCTCCCGGACCACTTCAAGTTTGTTCTCTTGCAAAGGCCATATGATAATGTTGAGAAAGCCATAAATCAGTATGCCCAAAACCACGGCGACGGCGAGTATTGCACGTAGGTGAATCACCCAATTGGACTCTCCCCTTCCGCAAAATAAATAAATCAGGAATGATGGTAGTGGGTAGAAGATTGGCTCACGGGAAATATCCTTTGTAGAGATGTCCAAGAAGGACGGATGACGTTGACAATTTTAGGCGGAAGCCTCTTTCGTGTGGTTTGACTGTCAAGGGTCGCACGTCGGACGATTCGCAAAGGCAATAAAGAAGGGTATCCCCTCGTAGACCAAGGGTCAAATCAACTACTCGGAAGAGCCCAAGTATGACGAGACAAATGAACAAAATGAACATGAGAGCTATGTTGACCGCAGTCCATGTCGTCCGAACCACATCTGACGAATCGTTTCTTGCCAAACCGATCATCCACCATAGCAGAGGGGAACATACTTAGATAATAACGCAAGGAGATAATTCAAGTCTTGAGATTACAATAAGACCATCCCTTTGTTTCTAAGACTCACCTCCGGATTCCATGAGAATATACGCTAAATCAAGACCTCGCGGAAAGCTTAGGCAGGGGCTAAAAACGCTGAAAGGAGTTCACATTATCTATTGGAGCTTCTGAAGTACCATGTTACTCACCTCATGAAATGACGCAAAAAAATGAGAAGGCTGAAAAAATGACATAAATTATAGCTGATCGGCGAAAAGAAAGGTAAAATCAAGATTGCTACGGTAGAAAGACATAAAAGCCTTAAAGCTGCAAATCGAACCGTTACGCTGTAGAAACATAGCCGACCCTTAAAAGGTAGCAGCTGTCACCATGCCAGGTTGAATACTAACCTGGGTGGGTCTGAGAGAGCTGGAGGCTAGCGTATTACTGTAGTAGTAGAACGAGTTGTATTCGCTATAGAATAGAGCTACAGACTATGAGCTTATATACATGAGCGAGTGGTCTGTGCTCTAAATACTATCTATGTAAAGTAAGGAGGGCGTACTAAATATGCTGACTAAATAACATATGAGAGAAAGATATATAAGATATATAATGTGATAGCAGTCCTTATGGGACGCTAGTAACATGCCTTGCACAGGCGACTTCAAATATCAGAGATATGAGTCGCATGCTCATCATGATGTCCCTGACTTCCAAATCAGGAAGTATTCCTGATATGGATGTGACGCGCTTATAGCTGCGCACATGTCTGATGAGTAGCAACTTGATTGAGTTGCTCTCTGGGATCATTATGTCAGTGGAGCTGAATACAACTACTTTCAGTTGTTTTTCATTTCCACTTTATCATAGGCAAGTCACATGATCTTGAGCTGGATCTTGTCCGCGGCATCTTCCGCGGACAGATCCTGGCTGTTGCATAGTGTTATCTAATCTTATCTACACTAATAACTTCAACATACGCTTAGCTCTGAATTCGCTAGTTGAGATAAGCGGCTATTGATGTCGAGTTTAAACGGCATTTAGAGAGATGAACTGTGTGCTTCAGGTAGTTCTTCTTAAAAGCTAACCAGTGGCGCTTCCAGCGCCGAGAACACAGCTTCTTCTGCTTTTCGAAGTTGCCAAAAGACGCCACCAAGGAGGAAGGGGATCAGCCCGCCAGTGATAATTGTTCTGAGTCGCTGAGCCAACCCAGAGTGCGGCCAAGAAGTCTGATTGATACAGAAGAATATTTAGTGAATGGTTTTAGTTGGTTTGGTCAGCAAAAAGTACTTGCACAATCCAACCGCGACCAAAATGCTGAGGTGGTAGATCCGTCGGACCCTGGGAATACAAATTTGGCGATTAGCTTATGTTTGCTACAAAGTTTGAAATTCGTTGAACTCATCACTCATGTCCAAAGCGTTTGTAGCTCTGTCAGGGATGCACCCTATCCCTGATGATGTTCTGTGGCATGTTCTCTGTCAGAACACTCCTTCAAATCGCCATTTCTACTCGGCTCAACACGACGATCTTTATGCAGCATCTGGGTGCATGGAGACGGCCAGATTTACTTCACAAGTATGCCGCCGTTGGAGAAGAATTATGCTCTCTTCTACGACTATTTGGTCGAAAATCATTGACCTGTCCTGCCTTGATGGATACACCCAGCCTGATCAATGGTTGTCGGAGGTCATAGGGAAGCGAACTCAAGGTCAAAATTTACACGTTTACGGACAACAGTGGGACTTCGGATTTTCCTTGAAATTGTACGACTCTGGTGCCGTTCAAGTTATCATTTTTCTATCCCGGGCGCAAGGCCTGTAAGCAATCAATTTGCCACTCGGCTTGGACAATGATGCGAGAGGATACGTCCCCCTCTCTGCGGTACTTCAGCCTACAAGGTTTTGAATCCATACTCGGAGAAAATGGACCACAATGGCTACGCATCAACTCGGAAAACCCCAAGGTCCGCTTTCTCTATGCAACTGGCGCAATTCAACTACCATATCAGCCTCAAGCACCCATCTACAAAAATCTTCGCGTTCTTTCGCTTTCGAGTCCTACTGTTGGCAATAATCATGATGAACATGTTGAGTCAGAGCATAAAACATTTCCCTGGTCCGTGAAACAAATTTTTCAAGTTTTACAAAGTGCGCCGCTCCTGGAAGTCCTAGCAGTTGAGCAACGGGTGTTGCTCGAATCCCCCCTGCCACTCCAGTACCGAAATCTTCCAACACTGTCCTTATCTCATCTTTGGAGCCTCAAAGTGGAGGTAGACCTGAGTGTCTGCCTCGCCACACTACTCCACGTTTTACCCTCTACCAAATGTGCTGTGGATATGTCGATTTGGACCTTCTTTCATGATGAATATCCTGTGACGTGGCTTGCTGCTTTCGAGGAGATTATCTGGAGTCAGTACGCACCCAAAACAAAAATCAACGCTCGGCTCTCACTTGACCGGTCGACCTAGCCGAGCATGATCCTCAATTTTCCCATGTTACCTCCACGCACGAAAATTTTTCGCTTCAATTTCATACCAGTTATGGAGATGCCACACCCTTGCCCTTCCTCGCATTTCTTACCAACAAAGCATTCGATTTCTCTTCGGTGACCACCCTCCGGCTACAGCTTCAATCCTGCCAGGACCTTGCTCATACTTCAGCTTTCGCGTTGCACTCTGTCCTCGGGTAGATGGCCAATTTAAAATCTCTCGAAACTAGTTGGGAGATCTTTCATCTTTTCCTCGAAAAATCACCGCCAAATCTCATTACTTCGGGACCGATCTTGATGGACCCACATCAATACAACTACCATCGCACACGTCATTACTACCGAATCTCACATCATTAAAGCTATTCGAAGAAGATCATCACTGGAGAGGAGAATTTAAGCCACCACTTCAAGCCATTGTCGAGTTTTGCAAAATTTACAGGCCACGTAGAGTGGTCAGTGGAGATTTTGCGGTGCTGGAGCGCCTCGATCTTTGTGACATATGCATTGATGAAGAGCTTAGGTTCATTTTAGTTCTCCTAGACGAGATGGATGGTTTGGAAGTGGTCTTCCGCGATCGTGTTCAGAAGAGAAGGGTTGAGGTGGCTGGAGCAGGGTGGTTGAGGGCGATCATAGTCGACGCTACTCGTATTACGCGTCAGCGTTGTATTTCTTTGGTCGAAGGTTCCATCCGAACCATAGACAGAACTTTATCCCTTATCTTCGGAGATGGAGGTACTGTAGTCTATTGGTTTCGTGGTACCCATAGGCCCTGTTGTGCAGATCTGGGTACGAAACAGTCTCGCCGGACCCTGGTGACAGACCGGTGGGCCGAAGGTCGGTATGTGGACTACAGTATCCGCTACCTTTAATGGCAGGGTGCGCCAGACCTTACCCCTATTCACACCCACATCGCAAGGTCAAGTCGCATGCATCAGCGCCGCAGCATAGAAAATGTGACAGACTCCTTCGATCAACCCTAAGATTGGGTGTACTTTCAGATTACTTGGAACTAGTGCATTAGTTTCAACGACCAGTTGGGGTAGCGGTTAAGCCTCCTGACGAGCCCTTCGCAAGGGCAAAACTGGTACAATCTGTAGATCCCAGCTTCGGAGTTTTTCCAGAGTAGAATCGATATCCCTTTCTATAATTTCCGTATTATTTCCCATAGCTTGAATAATGCCCCATGACCTGGAAATTCTTGTTACAATGCTACAGTATCGAGTCGTATCTACATATGTCCAAGCAGCTAAAAGAAGTCTTATAAAAATTAAAGTTTAGACTAGGCCTGGGAGCTGTCTGCGAAATCGAGCAATCCAACGCCGTGAGGGAAGCAGCTTCCTTTAGCATGTTCCATATTCCCGACGATGTCCTGTGGCTCATATTTTCTCAAAATATACCTGAACCGTCCTCACTCAATCCAAAGAATCTTTCAACTTCTGGCCAGTGTACGGATGTATGACCACCGCATGTGCTACGTCTCAAGTCTGCCGTAGGTGGAGGAGAGTCGTGCTCTCCTCTCCAAACTTATGGTCAAAAGTCATCGATTTTTACTGCTTAGACAAGTATAAAAACTCTATACGTTGGCTATCGGAAGTCGTTGGCAAGCGCTGCAAACGCCAGAAGCTACATATTTATGAATTGATTTCTACCGGCGAGGTCTTTGGGCATTCCTCGAGCTCATCCGCGCTTGTTGGAAGCGTAGAGGTGTTCGATATCAAAATTTACATTCGTAGAACTGAGAAAACCTTACTCGATCATCCCAAAGAATTTCGGATTTGGACGTACCGCCAGCCGACCGCCGGCAAAATCCGAGTATCACCTGAGGCTTCAACACGACGCGTAAATAGCCCCTAGCTAAACGCGACCTCTATTCGATAGTGATTATGGCGCCTTTTTCTGCAGGGTGAATTATCAGGGGAAGAAACATTATCTCTTAAGTATTTGATTTAACTTGCGCGGGCAACTCTGCGTCGTGTTGTGGAGAACACCATGTACGAAAAATACCACGATAATGATCACGAAGATGCATATGGAACTTTTCCTTGGACTATTAAACAAATGTTTGTGGTATTGAAGAGCACACCATGCCATAAAGTTTTCTCAATCGACGAACAGGTTTTACTTCGATTCGCCCAGCCACCCATCTACAGAGATCTTCCTCCAATTCACCCCCTCATCTTCGCCGTCTCAACGTTAATAGTGACATAAGCGTCTACCTAGCCATGCTTCTGCATACTTTACGAGCACCTCAATGCGCTTGAGAATGGGTATTGGCACAGAAAGATATTTGTCGAACAGCTATGTACTACGCTAGAGTACCCAGACTGTAGTCTTACCTGGGTTATAGAGAAATGTACTAAGTACT